>JAYJMB010074346.1:0-23240 GCA_036873735.1 Pouteria campechiana | reverse complement strand
CCTTTCATACTAAGCTCTAGGAGCCTGTTTTAGACCATAGAGGGCTTTCTTGAGTTTGAAGACATTATTTGTATAGTGAGGATCTTCAAACCCAGGGGGTTATTCCACATATACCTCTTTATTAGTGAAAGCATTTAAGAATGCACTCTTTACATCCATTTGATATAGCTTGAAATCCATATATGATGCAAATGCATGAAGCATTCTAATGGCTCCAATCCTTGCAACAGTGGCATATGACTCTTCAAGGTCAATACCTTCTTCTTAACAATACCCCTTTGCAACTAATCTTGCCTTATTTCTCATCATAATTCCTAATTTATCCAGTTTGTTCCTAAAGACCCGTTTTATTCTTATAACAAATTTGATGGTTTGGTCTTGGAATAATAGTCCACACATTGTTTCTTTTAAATTGATCCAATTCTTCTTGCATAGCTAAAATATAATTCTCATCTTCTAATGCTTGGTCTATGCAAGTTGGTTCTAATTGAGAAATGAAAGAAAAATTGTCACATATTTGGTGATAGAATGATTTAGTTCTAACTTTATCGAACACATCATCAATTATCTGGTTTTCAAGATGAGCATGCATAAACCTCCAATCTTTAGGAAGAGATGAGTTATATTCCTCATTTACCTTCATTGTGGATGGTTCAACTTCATCAATTGTTGTCTCTGATAGTGGAGCTTATACTTGTTTATCTTGTAATCTCAGTTTCTCCACACTTGTTGGAAGATAATCCATCTCATCATCAAAATCACTATTTCTTTTCATGGAGTTAGTATGTTCATCACATTTGACATAGATGGATTCCTCTACAATCTTAAGTCTCAGGTTGTACACTATAAATGTCTTACTATCAATGGAATAACCCAAAATTATTCCTTGATCAGATCTGCTATCAAATTTTCTAAGGTTTTCCTTACTATTGTTAATAATAAAGTACTTACAACCAAAAGTATGAAAATAAGAAATATTTGGTTTCCTGCCATAGTATAGTTCAATGTTCATTGCTTCTACCCAAAAATACTATGGCAGACTGTATTCACTCAACATTGTCCTTGTCATCTTTTGCAAGGATATATTCTTCCTTTCTGCTACTACATTTTGTTGGGGTGTTCTTAGTGTAGAGAAAGTTTGAAGAATTCCATTATTTTCACAGAAATTAGTGAATGTATGGTTTTCAAATTCTCCATCATTATCACTCTTTATGGCAATATAAGAGCTTTGTTCATTTTGTACACGTTTGGTAAATACTTCAAAGAATGAAAAAGCTTCATCTTTAGATGTTAGAAAAATTATCTAGGTAAATCTATTATAGTTATCCACAATGACATATGCATAAAGTTTTCCACTATGACTTCTAGTTCTTATTGGTCCAACTAAATCCATATGTAGCAATTAAAGGGGTTTTGTTGTGTATACTGCCTTATTTAACTTAAATAATTCTTTTATTTGCTTACCCTTCATGAAAGCATCACATAACTGATTGTCAAATTCGAGTTTTGGTAAGCCAACAACAAGATCCTTATTATATAATCTTTCAATCAGATTCTTATTGGCATACCTTAGCCTTCTATGCCACAACATGGGTTCATTGTCATTCACAATAAAACACTTAGCTTGAATGTCTGAAAGATCAAATGAATATATATTTTCATGTCTTCTACCATATATAATAACTAATTGAGATTTATCTAAGACAAAACAAAATTGAGATTTAAACACAACTTTATAACCTTTGTCACAAAACTGACTTACACAAAGAAGATTGTGTTTCAATCCTTCTATTAGATGTACATCTGAAATTATAGTAGATAGTGGTTGGCCGACCTTACCGATCCTAACTACTCTATCTTTACCATTATCACCAAAGGTTACTGTTCCACCAGATTTCATTTTTAGCTCCATGAACAGCTCCCTATTCCCTGTCATGTGCCTTGAGCAACCATTATCGATATACCATGTGCTACTCTTTGTTGCCCCCGAGCATACCTGCATGGATAAAGTTAAGTCTTAACTTTTGCTACCCATTTGGGAATGGGTCCAGGTGGGTTAGTTGCTGATAGCATTGGTACCCATTGTTTCTTGGGGCAATATTGTTTTAACTAAAGGAGATTGAGTTGCATTTAGTACATTTGAAACTATCTTTGGAACCCAAATCGTAGTCTGTTTAGGCTCAAATTTTCCATGTTGCTGTTGTCCACTTCTTCTCTTTGGTTTCATTCTTAACAAAGTAGAAGTCAATGTCTTTTCAGAGTATTATTCTCAACTACTACTTGCTCAAGTGTGCAATTGGTGTTATTGTTACTCTTAAGCTTGGAATTTTCTTCCTTCATTTTGGAGCATTCATTTATAATTCTTTTGAGTTCCTTTTTAGTCTCTTTGTACTTTTCTTTTAAATTCATAAAATCTGAATATAATTCCTCTAACATTTCTTCATAATTGGGAATTTTAGAATCAAAATTTATCTATTATTCATGGATTGCCATGAAGTTGATTCTCATATGAATTTGCTCTTTCATACTTCTATTTGGAGAGAGTTGGTTGATTTAAGCTTCATATTCTTCTTCTTCTTCACTCTCACTTTCATTTATTATATTCTCTAGCATCTCCCATGCTGCTAGAGCTTTCTTTTTCTTTTGGAATTTTTTGCTTGGTCTATTATTTTGTTGTTGTTGTTTCTGCTATTATTCTTTCTATCAAAGTATAAGTTGTACCTCTTCTTTTACCAATCATTTTGTCTCTTTCTAGTTTTGGACAGTCAATCTTCATGTATCTAGGTTTCTCACGATTGTAACAAGTGGGTATTGCTTTCTTTCTGTCATTTCTTCCAAAGTTATTCCTTGAATTGTTTCCAAACTTTTTCTTCTTTATCATAGATTTAAATCTTCTTGTAATTATTGTCATCTCCTGGTCTTCATCTCCACTTATGGATGCATCGGTTTGGGATTCATCATTTTTTTATTCAACTTTAAGAGAAATTGCCTTCTTGCCCTTAGGTTCTTCTATATTTTTTCTGCTTCATTAATACCTCATGAGTCATAAGAGAACCCATGAGTTCTTCTAGGCATATTGTATCCAGATTCTTTGCTTCTTGGATAGCTGTTACTTTGGGCATCCATTGTTTTGACAAGAATCTAAGAATTTTCTTCACCATCTTGGGTCTGCAAACTTTTCTCCTAAATTCTTTAGCCCATTAGTTATCTTTCGAAATCTCCCAAACATGTCTGAGATTAACTTTGTCTCTTTCATGTTGAATGTTTCATATTGCTGCATAAGGAGATTTATCATAATTTCTCTTACTTGTTTTATGTCTTCATGTGTAACCTCCAGTTTGTCCTAGATTTCCTTTATTGTATCACAAGAGAATATCTTATCAAACTCAAAGGTTGTAAGAGCGTAGTAAAAGCAATTCTTTACCTTAGTATCTTTTTCAGCTACTATGATATCCTTAGCAATGTTTCTGTCTTCAGTATTAGGAGCAACGTATTTATCTTTGATATTTAAGATAATCATTCCATCTTTGATGGTTTTCCATAGCTGATAATCCGAGGCAATCAAGAAGTTTTTCATTCTCATCTTGCAGTATCCATAATTAGAACTATCAAGTAATAGAGGTCTAGAAGTGGATTGACCTTCAATAGAAGTGTTGTGGAAATAGCTAGCCATTGAGATCTCTTCACAAGTTATATAAATGGAATAGTAAGGCATAACAAGTGAAGGCTACTCTGATACCAATTTTTGGTCCCGTTCAGATTGTGACTTAAGAGTGAGGGGGTGAATTGAGTCTTTAAAATGTTTAGCCAAATAATGATTAAAGTGCAAAGATAAAGAAAAGATTGTAACACAATGCACTTATACTAGTATTTTTATAATGGTTTCGCCCATTACTTGGGTTCCTACTCCATTTCTCTGAGTTAGCCTTTTCTGCTAAACTCAGGTTCCACTAACACCTTTTTTGATCAGTAGCCTCCTAATCAAACAAATACACTTATTGGTTTCCAAGGTCACCAACTAACTTATATAAATACTAAGCAAGTATCCTACTTGCCTTCACTATATAAAGGCAAGTCCTTGCAGAAATAAATATGTACAAGTATTAAAGCCTCTAGGAGGCTGATTTTGTATGAAGTTTAGAAGTAATAAACATATTTTTTATAACAATAAAACAGTAAGATTTAATCTCTAAAAGTGGTTGAATGGATGGCTTTGAATGTTTCTTTGAATGAGTTGCAGTGGAGTTGAAATTGTGGAAGAAAACTTTAAATGCTTAGTAAATACTCTCTTTTTGTCTTTCAAATAATCTCTTTCTTCTTCATTCTCACTTAACTTCTTTTATATTGAAACCTCTGACTTTCTTTGTTTTGGTAGTTGAGAATCATTTAATGCAAAGAAATGTTCAAATTTATTACCATTGTACTTCTTAGCGAGGTTTCAAGGTTTATGATTTAGCACCAGATCCTCCTAGTTTTTAGTGGCATGAAGTTTCTCTCAAAGCTCACACATCGTCGTCAGTTAAGATGCTCCGAAGTAATGTTTCGTAGGCTCTAAAGTGGCGTGATAGAGCGAATCACGACAGATACAATGATGGCTAACTCTGAAGTTCCAAATTGTCTCCAAAGTACTTAATGTATGACTCTGAAGGAACTGATTCCGAACTCTGAAATATTTCTATCTCCAAAATGCTTTACTTAGCTCCAAAGTGTTTGTCTTATGACTTTGATAAGTCGCATTTACTAGCAAGTGTGCTATTAACTCTGAAGGCTCTCGATGTTGTCTTTGGAGCACCTTATCAACTTTGAAGTTCTTCAAGTGACTCTGAAGCAATTCAATTAGTCTGAAGTTATTTTCTTCTATCTTAGAAGTGCTCTAGTGGCTCCAAAAGGCTTATCTTGGATCTAAGGCATTTATGCTGATTCTGAAGCTTGTAACTTCATGACTTCGAAGGGATTTCCCTCTGTCTCCAAAATATTTCATTGGCTCCATAGGGATATCCTTTTTGTCTCTAAAGTACTTGAGCAACTCCAAAGTTTCCTTAATAACTTTGAATTTTTCTATTTTCTTCTTTTCAATATATCTGTAATTTATATACTTAGTTTTCTTGCGCATTTACTTAGTTTCTTCTTTTAAGCATCATGAAGTTTATTATCAATATTAGTTTGAAAAAATAATTTTGCAAAATATTTGAGAATAAATTCTTAGTACCTTAATGTTTCACTCATGTCTTTGCTCATCATCAAACATGGTTGGTTAAGAATGTTCATTACAAAATCAAGCTGGATAATAGTGTATGTTTAACAACTAATTTATCCTAGATACCTTTTACAGTAGTACAAAAGGATACTCTATCAAATTTAGATGAAGATAGTCCACAAAATAATGAGTTCATAGCCTTTGCATTATTTTGAACTAAGGTGGCTTCTTCTTTAGTCCATTCATCTATTTCAGTAGTGGGAAGAGTGATTCCAACTTTAATAGCCTTCCAAGACTCCATATCATTGGCTAATGAATTGCTTCATTCTCAGCTTCTAGTAAGCAAAGTTAGTTCCATCAAATAGGGGTGGTCGGGTAGACGATTGCTCTCAGCGAATATTTGTAATGAAGATGATGGGTATGCCATTGGATTACTACAAGTATTTATGTAGTCTACTCTGATACCACTTGTTGGTCTCAAAGATTAGGCTAAAACCCAAGAGGGAAGAGTTAAATTGGGTTCTTAAAAATTATTGCTCAACCCCCTTTAGGATTAATCATTCCTCTAGCAATTAATCACTCAATGAATGAATGATCAAATAAATAAGATATAATGATTTTTATAGTGGTTTGAGTAAACATTTGTAACACCCCGCCTCCCGGGACTGTCACTTTATCTTTCACCTCAAATACACATGATCATACCATATTTTTTCACTTCCAAGGTGGGGTTTCTATGATACCATTTTCTAGTTTACCTAATTTTTACAGAAAATCAGATAGTCTCCCCTAAAAATGGGGTCGTCCAGCTAGGGTACAAGCATTCAATACTTATTAAGATAAATTTTCTCCATTACAAGTCATAAAAATAAGAAATTATACAATCCAATATTCCTCTATTCATCCATACAACATCCCTACGACTCCACAGGCTCCCCCAAGACCGCGACTGCATCATGATGACAATGAATCCACCACACTACCATCCAATTTCCATTCTACGTACACCATACACATCACACTCCATTATTACATACATGTCTATAAATTATAATAATACATCATGAGACATAAATTAATTATAATTATAATATACATAAGATGGAAATTTTCTAATTACCATATAACTAAAACAAATACAAATTCAACTATTAAACTTCCTTACCAATCTTGCTTCTTCTAAACTTAACCGGTCAACTAAAAAAAATAAAACAAGGGTGAGTCTAAATAGACTCCATAAGTAGACTGCGTGGCAATCAATAATTTAACCAAAACTAACAAAATCTCATCCATCCAAGTAAATAGGGATCCATAAGGTATCCCACACACCAATCCAAATAGATACGTTTTCAAACTCAATTCAACATCTCAACATGTCATAGCATGAAGAATATAGCATCAATTGCACATTCTAAACCAAATTATATGCTCTGGGATGATCACTTATCCCAAATCATACAAATACATAACATATATGCATATATTATAATTTACATTCATGGGATAACTATGATCCCTTGATTTCGACATCTAAACACTAGAATAACAATAGCAAATATAAGCGAGGAATATCTTTGATCCCACTAAACCATACATTAACATAAAATATCACAATACTGTATTACCTAATAATCAAAGACATGTACACATCATAACATCTTGGGATCCTTACTAATACCAATTCTCACACATATTCATATTGCATATTCACAATCACATCTAAGTCACATATACAATTATCAATCCATATATTCACATATAAGCACATTATCAAATCACTTAGGGGATAATCACTATCCCCACCCAATCACACAGACAAACATACACAACCTACTTATCTCAGAATAATCCACTCCATAATCCACATCTTTTCAAAATTGGACTTGTCGCCTCCATGCCAGAAAATCCTACACATGTCATATGAATCCTATATCTTATTTACATATACATATACATGAGCAATTGTTATTAATATAATGAAACATAATGATTAAATTTTCAACTTAAGGTATCACATTGTATCTTACATGATTCTATTTTTGCACCACCAGACACAGTCATAGTAAATTATGTATAACTTTATCATATTAATTCTAAATTACGTGATTTTTCTCTCGTTATTTATATAATTTCAAGTCTTACAACTTTTATGTTTAATATTTTTCCTAATTCAACTTTTAATTAGGTTGTTGGGCCTCAAAAGTGACACTTTTTGTAGTTAATTATTTTCCAAAAGCAGTTTTAGTAATTCAGACATAATTCCCTAATATTAAATCCAAATCAAGTGATTATTGTGTTATTTTGTATATAATTATAATAAATAAAACTTTTATATTGACCAAATTTACTAATTCAACTTATAATTTGATTCATGGGCCCCATAATGTAACACCTAATGATTTGGAGAATGTTATACTATTTTTGTTATAAATCTCTCATATCAAATCAGAATTTAATGATTCTTATCTTGTTAGAAATATAATTGCAAGAAATATAACTTTTATGTTGAACATATTTTTTAAATAAATCAAATTATAGGAAAAAATGGGGATGTCATTCACATTAGGTGCATTTGAATCATGGACAACTTTAGATGTATTACATGGGTTCAATTTATTACAATCCACTTATTGTTTACAATGCCTTTTTAAATGCATTAAATGATTGATAAATTAAGCCACTAAAAATCATTAAATCATGTATACCAAACTCAATTTAAAAGACAATATGACATGCCATATTATTGCAAATAATCGATGCCCAGAAACCATGTTTAAACTGTCCAAATTACATTTAAACATTGATAAACCTGCTATGCCCCTCACTATATTTAGTTGTGGGAATACTCCCTTAATCACCTCCTTAATTTTTGTCCCTATACATGTGAGACATATGCAGTTTACATTAATTACGGTTGGCATTTAACTTCATTAAATCACTTATTTGTTCTGCTTCTACCACTTTGTCCACACCTAGCTGTCTCTATTAATTCCATCTATTTGGAATTAATTCAAGACCTCCTTAATGGTTGATCAAATAGTGATTTGAATTGGGTAATCAATGCTTAATTTCACAACTCACTCTTAATGATTTTTACACACCCAACTATTATCATCATGTAATTGCTGAACTTAAATTCCATCTACATTAAATCATGTCTTAAGTTAATTAAAATAATAATTAATCATTAATTATGCCCATTATAGCTCATATCATCCATCAAAAATTTTTGCAAAACCTTAGCTTAATCCCATCCACATCATTCATCAAGATTCCACCCATACTTAAATTAAACAATCACCTATACATAATTAGGGAGCTGTATTAATGAATTACTTACCTTTAATCTATTATTTTCTTCATGGGTCCCAACTATAGCTGTTGTCCCTTGATTGTTGGTAGCTTGAACACACTTGAATCCAACAAATTTCTAGTGTAATGGGCTACGATCAACTCAAGCTATGATTTCCATATGATATTCCCAAGTAAAAGGGCTAAATTTGATCAAGTTGGGAAGATGGAAATGCATGGAACGTTGGGCAGCAAGGTTGCTTACATGAAATGCTAAGGAAGATGACCTTTGGCCATCTTTTATTTACAAAAGGTTAAGGTAGTCTAGCTACCCATCTACATGCATGCACATGCATTCCAATTTTTTTGCCCCACCTTGTTTACTCCATTTCTTTACTATATTTAGACCATTCTCATTATAATTCACATGTGAATGATAATATATCCTATAGTTTCAATAATTTTTTCAATTAAATTTCAAAATTTCATAAGGCATGTGCATACACTCCACTACCTTATTTTATCCAATTTTCCTAACTTGATTCCACCTATTTAGCATAATTAATATATTTTCTTCCTCATTCTCATATTAATAATTATAATCCACCACTTTTCATAATTTTTTCCATAATAAAATTTAATATTTTTAATATATACACATCTAGCGTTCCACTCATTTAAATTCATTTTCTTCTCACTTAAATCACTTATTTAACACACTTTGAAACATTACCAACCTCATCCTCATGTTAATATTACTAATCTACTTAATTCCATCAATTTTCCATGATAAATTTCTCAAAAATTTAATTATACTCCAATATACTCCATGTCGAACTAGCAAAATTAACAAAAATTAAATTCACATATCTAAAATTTTTAGGGCCTTACAACACTCTACTCTACTCTTCCAAGAATACTATTCTCTTAGTGTCTTGGGTTCCACTATTCCTAATAGCAGAAATACAATAGTGCTCTTAGCACTCTTCTAGATTCTAGCTTTAAGGGGCATGAACATAGTGCAACCAATACTCTTCTAGATTCTAGCTCTAGGGGGTGTATTCACAGTACCTACAGCACTCTTCTAGATTTTAGCTCTAGGGGGCATAAATAAATAGCTCTTATTTGCACTCAAATAGTCACAACTTTTCTTGAGTCTAGTCTCAACCACTAGCTCAAGGAATTTACAAAGAATGGATATCAGAAGTTGAAGCATAGGTATTTCTCAGTAAGTATAGGGGAAGGTTTTTGAAAATTGAATACAAAAGTAAATGATCTTCCCAATTATGAGCCTTTAAAGAAAGTTGAAGGAGGTTTGAATGCAAGGCTTTTGACTCTTGAAGAAAGTAGAAGGTTTAGCTTTGATCAAGAAATGCTCTCAAGAGAATTTTTGAATGATTGTCTTGATACTTCATTACTTTCTCCTGCTCCAACATTACTTCATTTATAGTTGGTTTGAATTCCAATCATTGCTTGTAGTTGAGCTCCATTAATGATACAATACCATTCTGATTTATATATTTTAAATTCTCTAACTTCTACTTAATCCTCGTATGTTGAAAAGTCTATAGCGCCAACCTTAGAGAAGATAATTTCCAGTTTCTTAATAAGCTTGGGTCGAGGTATTGCTGCAATGGCTAAGTTTTTCATCAATATGGAATGGGTGTTATTAATGCTGAGTAAAGTCCAATGATTCAGCCTGACTGTTGCTCATCTTTTACTTATGACAAACAAAGTATCTATCCAGTTGTTCATACAACAAAGTTCCTTCATCTTTTGGTTTATCTTCCATTAGTAGCAGACAAATCTGTAGATTCTTGTATGATGGCTTAACCCAAGAGGGGAGGGGTGAATTGGGTAAATAAAAATTTAGTGCTTAACCCATGTTGGATCATTTTCCTCTTTTTCTACTTTTATGTAGCGTGGTAAAAAAATGAATAATAGAAATAATAAAATGCATAAAGGATAAAACATATTAGCAAACACATGCACATAGACAAGATAATTTTTATAGTGGTTCAGGACCCTATCCCTACATCCACTCTTCCAAGAGCACATACTCATTGTGCCTTGGGTTCCACTAAAGGTTTAAGCCCTTGGCCATGGTAGAAGAATTTGCATAAGGTTAAGTGCATCTGAAAACTATTCCTTTACCACTTTTGATTTGTCTCACCTTTTCTCCTTAACTAGCTTCTTCATATCTTTGACCCTTGGAGAAGATGGGTTCCATTACATGCAGAGATGAGAGTAGCATTGAATGAATAAGAACATTTGAATTTTTTTACCGTTGAAGTCCAGGTCTTTCTATTTTGTCTTGAGCTACTGCAACTCCATTCAGAGAGGAGGATGAGCTGTGTTAAAAGGTGTTCCATGTTTGAACTATCACAACTTTGAAAATCTTTGCAACGCCACTTATTGCCAAAATTGGTGAATGATATAGGTCTGCATAATGTCAACACAAGTGCAGATGCCATTTGAATGCTAGTCACATGAATCAATTTTCCTTTAATAAGTCATGACCTTTCTCTATCTGCATTTATCTGTCATAAGTTGCAAACGGATTCTTCATAGGTTTGTCTATTAGTTGAACTTTCATTAGAATGATTTTGTGTATTGTAGGTAGTAGGCAAACTTTGAATGATAAATGAAGTTGAACTAAATGATAGGCAAACTTTACTTTATCTGCCTAAATTCCTTCAGGAAATTTGTCTGTTGATTAATCCTTCATGTATGTGTTTTGTTTGTTGTAAATAACAGGCCATCTCTGGGTGGTACTAACGAAGTTGGGCTGATCAATTAACAAACTTCTCCTTCTATATGAACAGACAAAGTGAGATATTTTTCCTTTGTTCTTCATTGTCTGTTGGAGGTGACAGACGAAGTTTGCTCTGTCTTGCACTAACAAATGAAGTGTGGTTTTCTTCTTTTGTTCCTCATTATCTATTGAAGGTGGTAGATGAAGCTTACTCTAACTTGCGCGAATAGACGAAGTGTGGCATTACCTTTGTCTATTGAATTCCCTTTTTAGTCCAAGCATTACTTTGTCTGTTCATCTTCATCTATGCTCACTATGCAGCTTCTACATCATCTTTTGCTTTTGGCTGATACTTTATCTATCATAACAGATGACCTTTGATCCACAGACAAGGTAAATTTCTTCAACTATTTTGTATACTTTGAGCAACAGAAGGGGTTTGTTCTTGCAACATCCTTGGTTCTTCAATCTTGATTTATTTGTTTTGGCTCAGCTAAAGTTGCACTCCCTTCTTTATTCATATTGCCTTTCTGTCCTCAAACTAATCCAATCTTCTAACTTTGTTGATCAGACAAAATGTTCTCTTCTTTGTGCATGATTATCTGAGCAGCAATTTCTTCTTTTTTCCTTTATCTAAGTATTTAATGAAGCTTCTTCTTCTTTCTTTATCTTAGACAAGCTTGGTATAGTTAGTGTAGATAGTTTGAATTTCTCAAACAACTTTATGCTTCTTCGACCATGGCTTCATCTTCAACTTTATTTGTCTTGCATTTGTTAGTTTGAAATTTTCTCATTAAGGTTAACAGATAACACAAACTTGTTGTAGCATATCTTTGATGTTATGTTTGTCTCACATTGCTTTTTGTTTGTGGAACATCTAATGCAACCTCCTTTATTTCTTATCTCTAAACTTTTTGTTTTCTTCTTTTTCCATGATTTTCATTAATTTAGCTCCTTTGGAATGTAGCAAATAGTTGTGGAAGTTTATTATAGATGATCATTATACTACACTTGAACTTTTTTGCAATTGCTTCGTTGTTAGCTTTTATATATAATATCAGAATGTATTTTATCCTCATGTGATTGTAGTATATTGTAAACCAAGGATAATATACATTCCCATTAAATGCATTATATGAAAACTTAAGAAATTATGGTGCTTAGTGTGTTTTAATCAAATTTATGTAGTAAAGAATTATTAATGTTATGCGCACCATAAAGTGAAGACTATATGCTTATATAATTAAACATTCATGATTATGTGTTTATGTTAATTGATGTTTATCATACATATGATTGATAGCGATTTAAGTGTATAATTTTCTTTTCTTAATATAAGTTTTGTTATCATCAAAATTATATACAATAATGCTGACAATCTCCCCCTTTTAGATGATGACAAAACTTTGAGGACTTGTAAAAAAATTAAGAATTTTCTTTTAATCTCCCCCTAAATGTCAGACCTGTATAATCCTATGGGTTTAGCTCTTTTATCATTTTCCTAACTCTAATCATTACTCTCATAAGTCACTCACATTTCTCTCCCCTTTTTGTCATAATCAAAAAGATTTTCTTTATAATCATGTTGCTTTCCCTCTTTATTTTTATTTCTCTTCCCTTAATTATATTTTTCTTTCTATATATATAATCTTTCTTAGTTTCTTCTGCCCCTATTTTGTTGAATCCTGGAATATTGTTTTCTTTTGTGTTACATAATTTTCTCGCCCCTTGTCAGTTGTACCTGATACTACTCAATTTTCTCTCTCATGAAATGATTTAATGTAATAACTAGATTGATTAGGTTGATTATAATATTAAACATCTTCTAAGCATTTTGATAATTAAATATTTTCAAAAGGCATATTTATAAAGAATAATAATTAGATATTAATTAAGCATGTATTATTCATCAAAATTATATTAATACACTAGGTTTAAAGAGAATGATTTCATGCAAATATGATGAAAATGCATGGTTTACGGTTAATGTGCATCTTCTTTTACTTAATGGCTATCTGTCATTAATATTAGGAGTGATAGTTTGAAGTATTAATGATGGAGTTGACGGAGTACTTGGAAAGTGAAGAAGCATTCGTCTTTCTCTTTTCTTGTGCAGAGAGATTAGAGAGAAGAGATGACCCTTTAGTGCTTATCAAGGAGATCATGGCTTCTTCTAGTTCTTCTATTAAGTTAATTCAAGGTGAGAATGATACTTCTTTTGAGGCCATAAAGAGGAGTTTGATTTTGCAGGATAAGATTAAGTAGTTGAAGATTGATTTGGCTTCTATTAGGGGTAGTAATCTTTATTTTACTCATCTCCTAACTAGAAACTCCATGGCATATAGGGAAGCCATAGAGCACCTAAAACATTTGGAAATAGAGTTGGCCAAGGCTCACCAGAGGGTTAAAGAGTTGGAAGCAATTGTTAATGTTTTAGCTGACTAAATGTTTTACATTTTGATCTAAACTCTTTATATGTAATATTATAGCTCTCTATACTCACATTTATGATTTTAAATGTTCTGGTCTTTTATGAAATTTTAAGTTTATTGATTTATACTGTTTATAGAATCTTTCTTATATTAGATGTGTATTTTATTCATTGTTATTTAATAGTGATAATGCATGATCCTATTTTATCCCGTCTGGGTTTCTAAAATGTGAACATCTATTTCTTGTTTAGTTTGTCAATTAGATGATTACTTTCATAAAGTTTATATTTCTTTTAAAAACTGGTTGTGACCCTTGTATTTTATGATATTTAGTTGAATAAACAATATAAGAGGTTAACATTCGGGCAACAATGAAGTGAGAGATAAATGAGGAAAATAATCAAATTCACTTTTTTGAAGAGGAGGTGACACAATTGAAGAGGGAATTAAAGTTTGCTAAGAAGATAAATGTTTCTATAGATCTTCTTTTGACCGACCAGTGTATAGCTTATGGAGAGATTATGGATAGAATTAAGCCTTTGGAGAAGGAATTGTCAGAGACTCAGGATAGAATTACCGAGTTCTTAGCAGTTATTAAAGTTTTAAAAGAGTAACTATTTTTAATTTCCTTTGCTAAATGTTTTGAACTTATTGGTGGCTGTTAATATTTTAAGAAGGTGGAAGTTTTTGGATGTTTGAATGTTTATGAAATTTTATTAATGTTAGAGATTCTATTTGTGTATTATGATTGTTATCTTTATGAATTTTAACTTTTCAACTCTAGTTATTTATGTGAGATCAAGCCTATAAACATTATTACAGAAGGAATGACTAGGAATAGAACTCCTATTCGAGACCTTAAACTGTGAAGTTTCCCAAACAGGCTTGATTATGCCTTAGGACTGTAATGATGATAGAGTTTTGATCATTTTAAGGTATATTTAAATTTTTGACATGATGTAGCTCAAAGCAGTAAACTCGACTTAATTCAAATCCAACACAGTTCATTTAGAGGCATCTAGAATATATAATAATGAAAGAAATATAATCAAGTTTGACAACTTATCTCTTTTGGCGCTTCTCTTCATAGGTTTCTCATTTGAGTTCATGAGTGTTATTGTCAGTCTTTACTAATCATTTAGCTTCTACTATCAAGCCCTTGATGCTTTAACTGAACAATGATGTTGTTCCGTGCTATAGTTTCAGTCATTCCTTTGCATTCAGAACATGAACTTGTAGGCTCTTTTACTTGGATTTGAGAGCTTAGAAGAAGATTTTGATTTTTCATTGATGTCTTTCTTCTATGCTCAACTCAAGCTTTCTTGCAACACTTAAAATATTCTTACACTATTTCTTTGTTAATGAGTTCAAATTGATGCGGACATTCATTACTAATATATCAGTGCAAAAGGTCATTTTAACCATAATAGTATGCAGAGAAATAAGCTAATGAATTAAAGCAGTTTTCATGAATAGTTAAGATAAATACTTGCTTTAATCAAACATTGAGTTATTCGAGCTAGCACAGATGTAAATTACAATTAACCCTATGTGCTGGATTACTCTTCCTTTTTTAGTAATGATTTTGAGCATAATCATTCAGTGCCGTTATTTTATTTTTATTTTAGTTATATGTCTTTTAGACACTCTTATTTTCAAGTTATTTGTTGTTGTTTACTTTCTTAATGTTTATTTTTCTTCTTGATTATCTTGAAAGTTTTACTTTATATTTTTTAAAGTTTTATTAGTCTTAGTGTGAATTATATATCTTTTCTATGTATGTACATGAGTAAAATGGGTATGCACAGAAGAAACTATCAGAATTTATTTCTATCAACGTACAATTATTTAAGTAATCAAAATTCTAAACATGGTTTTTAAATAATGTGCAAATGAATAAATGAATATGCAAAAAAATGTAAACATTATTTCAGAATTCAATTTTGATTTACATACAACTGAAGAGAGTTCAAACAAAATTCTGACTATTAATACTAGTTTTGAAATATACAAATGAAATATTAAGATATAAAAAATAAAACTTGATTTCAATAAGAATATACACACATCTAATTAGATATGGATGATTAAACTCAAGGTATGATAAAAAGAATGAATTAAATTTATTTCTACAAAGATATACTAACTTATGAGTAATGAATGAATTTGTCCCTACAGATATTAAGTAAACAGAAGTATGAAAGACTAATCTTAAATATAAAAGAATGAACTAAAATAAATAAGTAAAACTCAAAAGAAAAGAATGTTAATTTATCTCTACAAACATATGAACAATTGAATGTTAAAAGTAAAAGCACATAAATACACGGAATTAATTAATTTAAGGACTGAGCATGAATACTTATTAACAAAAGAATGGGTAAAGGAAATATGCAAGTAAAGTTTCTGAATTCAAATAATGACATATTTAGTGAGAGCACTTGAGTTTGAATGTCATACCTACACTTACCTTTTCTTTTTATTTTAAAGCAACTTGGTATTTCATCGTATCTTCATTGAGTTTCTTTAAGCCAAGTCTTCTTTCTCTTTCTTCTTCTTCAGGTATATATCTTCTCCTTTCATAGATTTCCTGCACTCAAGTGGTCTAAATAATAACGTAAGTGGTGTGTGAATGCCAAGTATTTTTTCCCCTTATTAATTTGTTTTTGGGTTGTCTGAGATTTCTCATATCAATTCATAAGCCAAAACATCCTTACAAATAGTGGAACATGTTGGTCCCATGTAGATAAATGGCTCAAGAGGGGAGGGGTGAATTGAGTATATAAAAATTATGGCTAAAGAAAAATTGATGAGCCAAGAGGAAGTAGTAATGCATTATATATGTAATTTCTATGTTTAATTATATGACTGCTTTACTTCCAAGTTCAACTTCTCTTAGCCATTCCCATGTCAAATAAGTTGTAGTGTGTGTGTGTGTGTGTGATAATGTGAGTGATACTTATTGTGCTTGATAAAGTAATGAAGGATATAAAACGATTGCACAAGCATCTAATGAAAATAGTGAAGTGCATGAAAGATAGAACAAGCAAGTAAACACACATAGTTAACATGATTTTTATAGTGGTTCGAGAACCCTGTCCCTACATCCACTCCTCCAAGGGCACCAACTCATTATGCCTTAGGTTCTACTATATCCTATATAATGGAAGTACACTAGTGCTCCCAACACTCTTCTATATTCTAGCTCTAGGAGGCATAGACAATGTTCCCAATACTCTTCTGGATTCCAGTTCTATGGGGCATAGACATAGTGTTCCCAATACTCTTTTGTTTTTACAAGCTCACTATAAAACTCACTGGTTTCGAAGATCACTAGCAAACTTGTTAGTTTTTCAAAGCTCACCAATAACTCATACAATGAGGTTTTCATGAGCTCACCACAGACTTACATAGCTATTTAACAACACTCATTTTGCGCATTACATTACCTCTTTTCTTAGGATGATAAGTAAAAAGATTAAGCTCATATATAAAATGATATCTCATTAAATCTTATTAAATATCAATACTCTAGGTATATGATTATGATAGATCTTTCAGGCTTATCATCTATCAGCGCAATGAAGATTGATTATCTAGGAGAAAGTATAGTTTGATTGAGAGAGATGATACTCATTTAAGCTCTGTTCTTATTTTTTTCTTAGCTTCCTTAACCTTCTTCATTGACACTGTGCTATCTTTATATTATTCAGAAACTTCTACCCATAGGAGGTAGTTGGCTTTCTATTAATGTTAAAGACCATTCTAATTTCTCCCATTGAAAAGCTATCTTTTTGAGAAACTCACTTGTAGCTGGAAATCCTACAGTATCGTTCCTTGAAGAAGGAGCCTTTCTGGTTTTAGCAAACGCTGGATAAAGACTTTTCTGGTTGACTGACTCATTTATTGTTATGGAAAGACGCTCATTATTTCTAAAGAGACACAACCTCTGAAAGTTGCAACCTTTATTAGAATGTAGACTACTTTCCTTTGAATTTCTTTCCATCTTCAGCTAATCTCAAATTGTCCATTCTACTTTATAAAATTTGCTTCGAATAAGATTTTAATCGGAGAGTACAGTCAGCAATGTCTGGCATAGATGGCTTCTACTCTTCATGATATGTCATAATTTATCTGAGAACTTTGTCTCTTGAATTTGTCTTTTATAGGTAATAAATAAACTAACTCTAAGTAGATCCAATGATAGATCACTTCGTTGTTATCAGAAACTATTATAGCAGTTTACTTCATCTTTTGCTTTGTCTGTTATAAGTAACACCTGAATTTTAGAATTGTAGATGAAGTTTCTTTTCATCAAATGACATTCTCTTAACAAAAGAAGTTTCCTTCGTTAGGTGAGGTGACCTTGTTTATTATAAGTGGCAGATGATCTTTGTGGCATGGACAAAGCATTTTTTTAGCAGATAAAGTGTCCTTCACCAAACAAAGTCTTCTTCTCATTAGCCATAGTGCCTTTGTCTATTGTAAGTAGCCGATGATTCTTCTTGACAGACAAGGCTTCTTCCCTAATAGACAAAATATACTTTGTTTGTTGTTTGTCTATTGAGATCAGCAGACGAAATTGTAACCCATAGACAAAGTCTTCCAAATGATTCGTCTGTTGACTTGTCTATCATAAATGATAGATGAAGTTGTGGCATGCAGACGAATTCTCTTTTTATGTCGCTCATATGATAGTTGTATGTTAAGTAATAGATGACTTGTTGAGGAATGGACGACTTGTTTCTTTAAAGGTTGTTTGATGGCTTTGTCTATTGCAAGTGACAGACAACTGTTTGTAGATGAAGATGGCACTAGAGTTTTCTTCTTTAGCTGTTGTGCCACTTCTTCTTTATCTTTTATATTTTCTGCAAAGATTGTAGATAGGTTCCTTGGCCCCTTCAGTTTTTAGATTATATGATGGATAAATGCTTGAGTAAATTTAACTTTATTTTGGCTTATTTATTTATCTAATTTTAGCTTAGTTTCATCTCTTGCTTCTGCAATGTTGCAGACAAGTCTTGATTATGAACGTTTCTTTTGACTTGTTTATGAAACAATTTGTCTAAATCTTCTTGATACAAATGCTATCTGACACTGACTTTTTCTATAGACAAATTGCTTGATCAATTATCGAGGCTTGAGCTTCATGATTATAAATTACAGTGTCATTCTTTCTGATCATTCTTGTCACCTTTCAGTCAATAGATTATGCTTGCTGATGCATTCACTGTATTCAAGCTAATTCCCTATATGTGTAGGCCTATTTTTGCAATGCTTGGGAAGAAAATTATTAGTACCACAATTGTTCGCTCAAATTTTGTTGCTCATTATCAAAACTTGATTGATTGTCATATGCATTATTTGGTTCAATAGGACAGAGACCATATAATGAGTTTTCAATATTTTCAGTCTGCTCTAGTTTCATCCTTGCTTATGCCAATACAGATAATTTTTCATAGATGAAAATCATTTGGCCATAAGAAATGTTTCCAATCTCCTTTTCCATTATATCCAGTTTAATTTATCAAAAGTTTGGAAGATGGAAAATGGACTACTCTTTGAAAAACATAAAGGATGACATAGTTGGGTAAGCCAAAATGGATCACTAGAATTGTTTATCTAGCTACTCTGATAGCATTTGTAGATTCCCGTAAGATGGCTTAACCCAAGAGGGGAGGGGCGAGTTGGGTAAATAAAAATTCATTGCTTAACCCCTGTTGGATCATGTCCCTCTTTTCATGCTTTGGTGTAGTGTGGTAAAAAAAATGAATAATAGAAATAATAAAATGCATAAAGAATAAAACCTATTAGTAAGCACACACACATAGACCAGACAATTTTATAGTAGTTCAGGACCCCATCCCTACATCCACTCTTCCAAGAGCACATATTCATTATGCTTTGGATTCCACTATATCCCATATAAGGAAAATATAATAGTGCTCTTAGCACTCTTCTGGATTCCAGTTCCAAGGCATGTAGACAATATTTCCATCACTCTTCTGAATTTCAGCTCTAGGGGGCATAAGCATAGTGTTCCCAACACTCTTCTAGTTTTACGAGCTCACCAGGAACCTTACTAGTTTTGAAGTTCACCAGCAAACTTGTTGGTTTTCTAGGGCTCACCAACAACTCTCTGGTTTCAAGTTTACCAAAAAATGTATATACTTTTACATAGTGTTTTTCTCAAGCACAAGGGAAGATTTGATTTCTCTTTCAGCTCTATGTAATATAAAAGATCTTCCCATAATGTAAAGACAATGGCCATAAGGATATGAAGGTTTACTCTAAATAAAAGATAACTAAAGGTTTAAGCTCTTAGCCATGGGTGAAGGATTTACATAAGGTTAAGTGCATCTGAAAACTATTCCTTCACCACTTTTGAATCATCCCACCTTTTCTCTTTAAATAGCTTCTTCATATCTTTGACTGTTAGAGGAGATGGGTTCCATTGCATGTAGAGATGAGAGCAGCACTGAATGAATAAGATGATTTGAATTTTCTTGTCATTGAAGTCCAAGTCTTTCTGTTTTGTCTCAAGCTGCTGCAACGCTATTCAGAGAGGAGGATGAGCTATGTTAAAAGGTATTTCACGTTTGACCTGTCACAACTTTAAAAATCTTTGCAATGCCACTTATTGTCAGAATTGGTGACTGATATAGGTCTGCACAATATCAGCACAAGTGTAGATGTCATCTAAATGCTAGTTACATAAATCAATTTTCTTTTGACAAGTCAAGGCCTTTCTCTATCTCCATTTGTCTGTTATAAGTTACAGATGGATTATTCATAGGTTTGTCTATTAGTTGAACTTCCATTAGAATGACTTTACTGTTGCAAGTAGCAGACTAACTTTGAATTATACAAATAAAGTTAAACTGACTAATAAACAAACTTTGCTTTGTCTGCCTAAATTCCTCAAGGAGATTTGTCTGTTGATCAACCCTTCATGTATGTGCTTTGTCTGTTGTAGATGACAGGCCATCTCTGGGTGGTGTTGACGAAGTTGGGCTGATTGATTAACAAACTTCTCCTTCTATACGAAAAAACAAAGTGAGATATTTTTCCATTATTCTTCATTATTTATTGGAGGTGATAAACAAAGTTCACTCCATCTTACACTAATAGAAGAAGTGTGGTTTTCTCCTTTTGTTCCTCATTATCCATTGAAGGTGGTAGACGAAGCGTACTTTAACTTGCTCAAACAGACGAAGCATGGCATTTGTCTGATATAAGCGATAGACAAAATTATGTTCTGCTTTGTTTTGGACTGAATACTTTACACGCCGCATTTGTCTATTATAAATTGTAGACGATCAAGCCTTTATCTATTGAAGTCCCTTTTTGGTCAAAGCATTACTTTGTCTGTTTAGCTTTGTCTATGCTCATTATGCAGCTTCTATATCATCTTCTGCTTTTGGTTGTTACTTTGTCTGTTGTAATAGATGACCTTTGATCTGTAGACGAGGTGAAGTTCTTCAATTATTCTGTATACTTCATGCAACAGAAGGGGTTTGTCCTTGTAAGTTCCTTGGTTCTTCAATCTTGATTTATTTGTTTTTACGCAGCTAAAGTAGCACTCCCTTCTTTATTTATATTGCCTTTATGTCCTCAGACTAATCCAATCTTCTAACTTTATTGATCAGACAAAGTTTTCTCTTCTTTGTGCATGATTAACTGGGTGGCAATTTCTTCTTTCTTCCTTTGTTTGAGTATTTGATGAAGCTTTTTCTTCTTTCTTTATATCAGACAAGATTTGTATGGTTGGTGTAGATATTTTTAATTTTTTGAACAACTTTATGCTTATTCAACCATGGCTTCATCTTCAACTTTATTTGTCTTGCCTTTGTTTCTTTGAAATTTTCTCGTTGAGGTTGACAGACAACGCAAACTCGTTATAGCGCATCTTTAATGTCGTATTTGTCTGACATTGCTTTTTGTTCGTGGAAGCATCTAATGCAACCTTCTTTGCTGCTTGTCTCCAAACCTTCTATTTTTTTTCTTCTTCTTCCATGATTTTCATCAGTTAAGCTCCTTTAGAATGTAGCAGATAGTTGTCACAGTTTACTATAGATAATCATTATCCTGCACTTGCTATATTGCTAGCTTTTATATATAATATCAGAATGAATTTTATCCTCATGTGATTGTAATATATTGTAAAGCAAGGATAATATACATTTTCATTAAATGCGTAATATGAAAACTTAATAAATTATGGTGCTTAGTGTGTTTCAATCAAATTTATGCAATAAAGAATAATTAATGTTATGCGCACCATAAAGTGAATACTATATGCTTGTATAATTAAACATTCATGATTATGTATTTATATTAATTGATATTTATCATACATATGATTGATAGAGATTTAAGCATATAGTTTTCTTATCTCAATATAAGTTTTGTTATCATCAAAATCATATACAATAATGCTGACAAAATCATCCTTTACAGTGCTAGGAGATGAATCATCTTTTCCAATGCTAGCAGACAAATCATCCTTTCTACTGCTTTATCTTGTAGTTTGTCTGTTAAATTGTAGAAGCATGGATGACTGGTTTCTTCAGCACTTCATTTATTGAGTTGTCTATTGTAATGAGCAGACTAAGGATTGATGCGCAGATGAATTTTCTTCATGGCTTTGTCTATTGGGTTGTCTGTTGTAGATAATAGATGAGTTTAGTTGAATAGACAACGTCATTCCACCAGATGAACTTTTTGCTCTGCCATACGACCTTCACTTCTTTTCTTTGTCTATTCATGGCAAATAATCATTGACTCACTTATGATAGACGAACTCTTTACTTTGCCATATGACCTTTCATTGCTTTGCTGGAAGATCTTCACTTCTCTCCCTTTGTTTGTTCTCAACAGACGACCATTGGCTTAATTGTGGCTTTCTTATGAAAGACGAAGTCTGTTGTATGCACACTGCTTTTCATCCATCAGATATAATCTTCTACTTCAACAGCTGAATGGAAATAGCTGAGTGTTTTATTTATAATGGTACTTCATCTTTTGTTTCTTTACTCACCCAAGCCTTGACACCTTGGAACATGTTTTTTGCGCTTATTTTTCGTAAGTCCTGCAACTTGATTTTGCACACTAAAATATTAGCAACAACCATTAGTACATAATCTTTAATCAAGTTTTATTTGTCATCGAAACCATGCATTTATATCAACACCCTCTTTACACTAATTTCCCTCATATGTATAGTAAGTCATAAAATTCTCCTCTTTTTTGTCATAATTAAAAAGGTCTAAGGGATGACAAATTATCATTTAATCACTAGTATGAGGGACTAAACTTTTTCTCACCCCACCCAACAATGCATGATCATAAATTTCAATAGACAATACTCCCCCTATCATGCATAATCTAATAGCTTTGTTTCTCATATTCAAATCAAAGTTCATCTAGTTGATAGTTTTTTAGTTTGGTCCAAGTAGTGGATGATTATCTTTCAAGCTTTTCTTGCATGCCCACATACAAGATGATTTTCTTATGAGAGATAAAGCTGTGAAGGCTAATATGAAATGACATGTAATGCAGAGGA
>JAYJMB010074345.1:0-68190 GCA_036873735.1 Pouteria campechiana | reverse complement strand
GCGTCCACGCGCCCTACCCCCCCCTCTTACTGTTTTGCCCACCTCTCTAAGTTGTTGTGTAGTTTTGTATTTTATGTTTATTTTTTTCTTGATATATTGAATTTGTTTGTTTGCTGATTGTCGTGGTGTTAATGTGTTTTCATATACTGCTATGTTAATGTGCTTGCTTGCTGATTGCCGTGTTAGATCATGTCTGCCTCTCAATCCAGCCCTGCTACAAGCACCTGATCAACATCTACTAGTGCATTTAGGGCAAGAATAGAGATAGCATGGAACCATATTAAGGAGATTGCAAAAAATAAGTATAAATGTTGTTATTGCGAGAAGGCATTTAGTGGGGGAGGGATACATAGAATAAAAAAGTATTTGACTAATATTCAAGGAGATATTGTATCATGTAAGAAGGTCCCTTCTCATGTTCAATTGGATATTAAAACAAATTTAGAGAACATTACACATGAAAAAGGGAAACAAATAGTCAATCCTCAAAAGAAATCCCGTTCCATCATTGGATCTTGTAGATGAAGATGTTGAAATGGTATTTACAGAGCAAAACTCCAACAGAAAAGATGCATTGGCTCCATTTAAAAAAGAGAAAGTAGCATCTGGAGGAGTTTCATTAATTAGATGTGCTATGGCAGGAAAAGATGCAATTGAACGGGCATATTTGGAAATGGGCAAATGGTTTTCTGGTGCTTGCATACCATTCAATGTAGTTAATTCCCCATATTTCAAATCTATGTTGAATGTTATGTTACCAATTGGAGTGGGTTTTCCACCACCTTATTAGTAATTGAGTGAGAAGATATCAAAAGAAAATGTTGAAGAACTTAAAGGTGTTGTTGAATCAGCGAAGGAGAAGTAGAAGGCTTTTGGATGTACCATCACAGCAGATGGTTGGACAGATCAAAGAGGAAGGACATTGATTAATTTTTTAGTATATTTTGCTCAACAATCTGTATTTTTGAAATCAGTTGACGCTTCTGAATATGTCAAAACTGGAGAATTGCTTGCTGGGTTATTTATGGAAGTTATTGATGAGGTTGGGCCAAACAATGTTGTCCAGATTATTACAGACAATGTAGCTAATTATAAGCTTATAGTTTATGTATTGTCTGAGAAGTATCAGTTTATAGTTTGGACACCATGTGTAGTTCATTGTATTGATTTAGTACTTGAAAACATTGCAAAAATGAATGAGATAAAAGTAGCCATTGAAAAAGCACGGTCTATTAATACCTTTATCTACAATTATACAATTGTTTTATCATTAATGAGTAAGTTCACAAATGGACAAGATATCATTAGTCCTGTCATCACTAGATTGACAACACATTTCCTTACACTTCAAAGCCTTTTGAATTGTAACAATCAATTAAGGGTTATGGCGGTGAGTAATGAATGGATTGAACTTGGAAATAGATGGAGGAATAATACAAAAGCAAAAGATGTTACTAATTTAATACGAAATAGTGATTTTTGGGATAAATGTCACATGATCATGGCAACATTTGAGCCACTTGTTCGTGTTCTTCGGATGGTGTGGTGGATAATGATGAAAGGCTTGTAATGAGATACATCTTTGAAGGTTTGCATAGAGCAAAGCTTGCTGTTAAGAAGAGCCTTTTGAAATTTAGGGTGTATGTTCAACCATTCCTTGATATCATTGATGCTCAGTGGGAAAATATGCTTAGGCGCCCCATTCATTTAGCTGACTTTTGGTTTAACCCAATGTTCCATTATTATATGAGTGAAGAAACAAATGTGAGCATATGTTCAAAAGTTCTTGATTGCTTGGAGAGGTTGGCACATCATGATAAGGACTTAAGATACTAGATAAATAAGGAGAGGACTGCTTTAGATGATTTTAGAAGGGCAACAGCTATTAAAGCATGCTATAGTATGGATCTAGGTAAATTTATTGAAAATATGATGTTTTTTTTTTTAGAATTTTGTTTTATGTGGCAATTGCATTTATACTTAAATCTTTTTTTGTAGTTGAGTGGTGACAATTATATGGAACCTTTACTCCAAATTTGAGAAGAATGGCCATTAAAATTTTAAGTCAAACATGTAGTTCTTCGGGATGTGAGCGCAATTGGAGTGTGTTTGAACGTATACATACCAAGAAAAGAAATAGATTAGAGCATCAAAGATTAAGTGTTCTTATACATGTTCATTAGAACTTGCATTTGATGAATAGGTAAGATTGATGTTCTATAATATTTACAATTTATTTATAATTGCATGCAATACTTTTAATTTAAGTACACAATGCTAATGTTTGCTTTAATAGGGATAAGAAGAGGAAACAAATAGTTGATCTAATTTGTTTGGAGGATATTGATGTGATGGATGATTAAATGGTTGAAGAAGAGCAACCTGTACTTGTTAATGCAGATATTGAAGAGTGGCTTAAAGAAGACTTATTAGAAAGTTCTTCAACCATAAAAAGAGAAGATGAGGATTTTGGTATTGATTTACTAGTTTAGTAACTTTATAATCAAATTTATAAGTAGATGATAAGAGATGGTGTTTAATAATTTGATATTGCTTTTCCATTGTTAGGGAACCTGATTATTTAAGAAGATGAAATTATTGAAGCTGAAGAACATTGAAGAAAATTATCTTAGTTTCCCTATCATGTTGTTTTGTATTTGATTAACTAATGCTTGAGAGTTGATATGTAAAGTTGTAAACTTTAAGAAATAAGTTTGTTGCGATGATTTGATGAATTGAAACTAATATGGTTTGATGTAGTTTTAGATGTATGTAATGTTTGAAGGATTGACTTTCATGGTTATCTTTGGAATATTTTAAAACTCATATTACATTTCAGATGAATGATGAGATCAGTAATACATTTGCTTTTTTTGTTTTTAAGATATATTTTTATTTTAGAATTTCAGTGAGCTTAAAGGAGGAGGAAAGATTGGACTTTGAAGTGTTGAATCAAGCCAAGGTATTTGTGATGCCTAGCTGCGGAGCATTCAATGCAGCATTTATTAAATTAGTTGGCAACAGTGTATTTAATGCAGCAATTGGTAGTGGAAGATCTCTGCTTATAAGTTCAGCGTGGCAGCAGAAGAGAACAGAGAGAGGGAGAAAGGGAGAGAGAAATGACAAAGAGAGAGAGAGAAGCAGGGAGAGAGGAGAGGCAGCGAAGGAAAAAGAAAGAATTAAGGTAAGTAGGTTATGTTTGATTTTCAATCAATCTAATCCATTAAACAGTTGTATTTCATATGTATTATACTATCATGAGAATTTAAGAGCATTTAGATGTGGAATCATGGTTTAATTGATGAAGTTTTCTGTTCGTTGAAAAAGAAATGTTATCAGATTTTTATATAGTTGGAAGATTTTAATATCACTCATACATGTTGAAATTAATCTCTCGTGATGCAGAATGAATCTTACGGTTCGGATTCAGGGGATATAGTATATATATATGCTTTTATGGATGAAAAATGGAAATGAAAATTTGAATATTGTGAACAGTATAAGTGAACATTAATTTTAAACAGTACATGTACAGTATTTTTGAATAGTGATTTTAACTATGAATAGTGCACATGAATAGTGAATAGTAAACAATGAATAGGATATGGTGAACAGTAAACATTGAATATTGAATAGTAAAGTCAAATCCTTTTTCCCTTGTAGGAGAATAGCTATTTTTAAAAGAAAGAAATTCATATTGCTTGAATTTGAAATATTTGTAAGTGGGAAGATGAAAGAAAGTCTTGGGAGGCAAGGGTTTTGTGCAGAAGCTTAAATTCTTAGACTTTAGGTAAGTAGAAAATAATTTTCTAAATTCATACAAAATATTTTCCCATTTACGTGATTTTTATGCATTATGTTTGGGCCCGTATCGAATTCGTGATGAATTTATACTTTAAATTCTTGGTTTGAATAGTTTGAATGGGATTTTATTGTATTGAGAGCATGCTTTACATGTTTTCTTCATATTTTCTCTTGTGATTTATGGTTTTGTGAATTTTACCCCAAATGTGTTTGATAAAATGTTTAAGTGAAAGATACGTTTTATTTATGGACCCAGTTGGGTAAGTCTAGAGCATGCATAACATGTTAAAATATTGGCACCATAGTTGTGTATATTAGTGATGTCGCATGATGCATAAGATGGGCCTTGGGCCACATATGATAGATGATACATGACATGACATTTGGTATGCATCATGAAAGATAATATGGGTGATTGAGATGTGTACATGATGATAATGATAATGACGATGGGGTGGTTTACCCGGCCTATATGGCTAAGAGATGAGCTTGAATGGCTAGATGTGATGAGATGCATTTGACCTGAGTAATAAGGGATTTAATCGGGCAAGTATGTGGCATGGGCATGAGATGCATATGATTTGAGTAACAAGGTGTTCGATCGGGCAGACATGTGGCATCTTCGTATCTGAATTTGCATTCATGATATGATTTGAGAGTGCTTGTTCATATTGTATTATTGTTGCTTGTGTGGGGCTATATGGTAGCCCAGGATTCATTGACATGGCATTAGGTTGAGTATGGTTATGGAATTGGTTAATGGTCAGACTTGGTTGATGCCTGTAATTTATGTAAAACTTGGTGTGAATTTTATAACTATATTTGATGTGATTAGCCGATGGGTAGATGAGTGATGGTTTAAGTGTAACCAAGTCATCTGTTGCTTTTACTTCTTTATTTACTAAGTTGCCTAGTTCATCCTATTTTCAAATGTAATAGGTTTACCTTAGGGAAACCAATCTGGGGTTGAGACTTTAGGCAAGGAGAATTGATCTAGTTAATTGTGTTATTTCATATGATATATATGAGTTTTATGGAATTATGGGACGTGTATGATCATAATGCATCATTTTGATATGTATGACGTGTCGAAATTGACAATATTGATGGGAGATCGTATTATTAAAAGATGATATACCTTAGTCAGTTATGTACTTATAGTATGTTATAGCTCGTGGATTGTGGTCATTGGTATGATTATAGTGATGTAGTTTGTACTTGTGTAATCCCTACTCATTTAGTCGATCTTGTAACTGTGGGGAGAAAATCAGCTGACTGACAGGTGATGCTTGTTCCGATTAGTGTTGACCGGCAGGGCGCTACAAGGTGGTATCAGAGCAATAAATGAGTATGGGACCACGAGTACAAGATGCTATTAATGGCCAAAGAGTAATTTGATGAAAGTTAAAGTTAG
The DNA here is from genome assembly GCA_036873735.1 of Pouteria campechiana. Taxonomy (NCBI): domain Eukaryota; kingdom Viridiplantae; phylum Streptophyta; class Magnoliopsida; order Ericales; family Sapotaceae; genus Pouteria; species Pouteria campechiana. Next base: position 62,972 of record JAYJMB010074345.1, on the reverse strand, counting down.
AATAATAGGATAACTTTAAGCACTAATTTAGGCATACGGTTAAAGACAACTAGGATATGTTCATAAGAGATAAAATTACTGAAAGTAATTATTTTCCTTGATGTATTGGTGAAAGATGTTGCCTAAAAAGAAAGTAGACAAGGGCAAGAGGCCTATCATGTTGAGTGACATAGAAATTAAAAGGCGTGTCACCCAATCACGTGCAATTGGAATCGTTATTTCAGAGCATCAGGCAAAACTAAGGCCTAATGAACGGAGGCGAGAGGAGCCAGAGTCAGATGAATCATACATGCTAGACTTGGAGCCTCATCTTGAAGAGGTGTTCGTAGAGGAGGATGAGAGAATTACTCATCTAAGGGAAGAAGTCAGAGATCCAGCTAGAGTAGAGCCCAGTAGAGTTGCTTCGACTGAGGCTAGGATTGATGGAGACCAAATGATGGATCGAATGATGGAATGATGGAAGGGATGACTAGGATAATGATACAATTGGTGAAGGCACAACAGAAGGTCTGATTCGTACCTTCCACATCGCAAGCCATGTAGGTTCAATAGACAGTGCAACCTCAAGTTGAGGTGGAGGCAGAGGAAGTAGAGCCTGTGGGACAAGAAAGATAGAGGAGAGCACCAGAGGTTCTGTTATACATCAGAGTCTTCCAAGACATGAAGCCACCCACATATTACGGGGAAAAAGATTATAAGGTGGTAGATGGATGTGTTAAGGAATTGGAAACTATATTCAAGTACTTTTCCTGCATAGAGGAGCAGAAGGTGCTGTATGAAGCATTCATGCTGCGGGGAGATACAACAGATTGATGAAAATTTGAGAAAAAGACCTTCCCAAGGAGAAGTAGACACTTAGCATGGGCAGAATTTATGAACAGGTTCTTCCACCATTATATGCCGGCCAGCGAAAAGATAAGGAAGACAACTGAGTTCGCCTCCCTAGTATAAGGAAAGATGACCGTGGGAGAATATGAGTCCCAATTCAAATTCTTGTCACACTTTGTGGCTTAGGTTCGTATAGATTAGATGGAAAGGGCTTGGAAGTTTCAAGAGGGGTTGAAGCTCTCCATTCGAGCCAAGGTGACAGCTTTCAGACTAACAGATTATGTAGATATATTGGATTTGGTGCTTACAATAGAGCGAGAGGAGGAGATCATTAAGCATCATGAGTGTAGGAAGGCTGATGAGCAGAGGCGAAGAGGAGGTGGTAGAGGCAGATTCTTTGGTAGAGGCCAAGGACAGAGAGATGTTTAGAGAGTTGGTACAGGTCAACAGCAGGAAGGACGGGGAGTGGCTAACCTTAATGCTTGTTACCTATATGGATAGGAAGGGCATCATAAATGGGAGTGCCCGATTGGGTAGAAAGTGTTTTATTTGCAGACAGCAAGGTTACATATCTACTCAATGTCTTAAGCTCAAGGGGAACAGTAGCAGGCTATGAGGGCACCCCAGGCAGGAAGGGGAAGAGGAGGCAAACCACCATTTGCACCACGACTACAGATTGAGCAGTGACCACAGCTGGCAGCATTGATAAATGCTGCTACGCATCAGGAGGCTCAAGCTGCAGAAGGAGCAGTGACAGGTAATCTGCTTGTTAATAATTATCTGGCTTTAGTTTTGTTTGATCTTGGTGCTACACATACTTTTATATCTGAGAGTTTTGTTAGGAAGGCTAATCTTCCCACATGTGCATTATATCAGAAAGTCAATGTGTCAACTCCACTTAGAGCTGTATGCAATGCAAAGATGATGACCAATTGGTGTTACATTATTATCAATTGTAGGAAGTTTTGGGTAAATGCCATTTTCATAGATATAAAAGATTTTGATATTATTTTAGGCATGGATTGGTTGTCACACTGGGATGCAACGGTCCATTGCAAGACTAAGCAAGTGGTGTTGTGATCAACCACTAGGATAGATGTGTTATTTACTGGTTCATATAAGGTAGCACTCAGAAGCTAATATCCATCCTTAAGATTATTAGCCTAGTAAGGAAATGATACACTATATTTTTTTCTACCAAGATAGTCATGTCATCTATATGACTTGTCATGTCATATCAGGAGATGACATTTCAGTAGATTCCACCAAGATAGAGGCTATAATGAATTGAGAAAGGCCGACTAATGCTACGTAGGTGAGGAGTTTCTTAGGATTGGTAGGGTATTATAGGAGCTTTGTGGAGGAATTCTCTACTATTGTAGTCTCCCTGACCAAGCTCATACATAAAGGAGACAAATTCGACTAGACCTATCAATGTGAAGCAATATTTCAGGAGTTGAAGAGACAGCTAGTTGAAGCTCCAATACTTATAATGATGTATCTCAAAAGGGCGTGGGATGTGTCTTGATGCAACATGGCAACATTATAGCTTATGCATCAAGGCGGTTGAGGCCTCATGAAAAGAATTACCCTACACATGACTTAGAGTTGGCAACAGTTGTGTTTGCACTGAAGATTTGGAGAAATTATCTGTATGGGAAGCATTATGACCCATACACCAACCAAAAAGTCTCAAGTACATTTTATTCAGAAAGAGTTGAACATGAGACAGAGAAAATGGTTGGAATTACTCAAAGACTATGATCTGACGATCCATTATTATCCAGGAAAGGCCAACGTGATGGCAGACGCATTGAGCAGGAAGTCAGGCAGTAGTCTAGCTTATATGCTGACTCAATAGGCAGAGCTTGTTGAGGACATGAGGCGTTTGGATCTTCACGTATGCATGAAAGGTGTAGTTGCACAATTGAACCAGCTACAGTTGAGGCCTACACTCATAGATGAAATCAAGCAGGTGCAAGACCAGACTACAGATGAGGAGTTTTTGAGATTGAGAGAGAGAGCATAGAAGGGGGAGCTTCCAGATTATGAGGTTGGGGCAAATGGATTGCTGAGGTTCAGAGGTAGACTGATGATACCTAGAGAAGCCCCCTTGGTATCAGTGGTATTACAGGAAGCTCACTATATGCCTTATACCATTCACCCTAGGAGCACGAAAATGTACCAAGATTTAAAGATTCATTATTGGTGGAATGGTATAAAGGTAGATATTGCCAAATTTGTGGCTAAATGCCTAACTTGTAAGCAAGTTAAGGCAGAACTTCAAAGGCCTAGTAGGATGTTACAGAGGTTGAACATTCCGAAGTGGAAGTGACGAGATCACAATAAACTTTATTGTTCGATTACCTCGTATAGTAGTAGGATTTGATTCCATATGGGTGATTGTGGATAGGCTGACAAAGGGGGCTCATTTCATTCGGGTAAAGACTACTTTCATAGCAAAGAAGTTGACATGGATTTATCACAAAGAAATGATAAAGTTATATGGTGTTCCCAAATTTATTATCTCGAATCTAGATAAGACATTCACTTCTAAATTCTGGAAGATTGCATATAGCCTGGGGGACTCAGTTAAAATTCAGTACTACATTTCAGCCACAGACAGATGGGCAAACAAAACGAGTAAAACAACAGTTAAAATATATGCTCCTTGCTTGTGTGCTAGATTGGGGAAGTTCATGGAGTGAGTATTTTGCTTTGGCAGATTTTGCATATAATAACAGTTATCACTCTAGCATTCAGATGACTCCATGTGAAGCACTATATGGCAGGAAGTGTAGATCACCTTTATGTTGGGATGAAGTGGGAGAAGCCATGGTATTGGGTCCTCAGTTAATAGCAGAGACCACAGACAAGGTGTTTAAGAATAAAGAAAGAATTTAGATAGTCCAATCGAGACAAAAGAGTTATGCAGATACAAGGCATAGGGTTAAATTTCAGGTTGGGGATAAGGTATTTTTGAAGGTTTCACCTATGAAAGGAGTTGTTAGGTTTGGGAAGAAGGGAAAGTTGAGCCTAAGGTATATTGGACCATGTGAGATCTTGGAAAGGATTGAGAAAGTAACTTATCTCTTGGCCTTACTACCTTCCTTATCAAGCATATATGATGCATTCCATGTATCGATATTGAAGAAGTATGAGCCGGATCCATCACATGTATTGCAATCAGATCATATATAAGTGCGGGATAATTTGCGGTATGATGAGTATCCAATTCAGATTTTGGATGGCCAAGTGAAATAACTGAAGAACAAGACGATTAGACTCGTGAAGGTTTAGCGGAGTTATCATTCAGAGAATGAGGCAACTTAGGAGCTTGAAGACGTAATGAAAGAGAAATGTCCTCACTTATGGACTTGATGTCTTAGTTTCAAGGACGAAACTTTTATGAGGTGGGGAGAATGTGATGCTTGGCTGCGGGGAGAGAGAGAGAGAGAGGAGAGGCAGTGGAGTAAAAAGAAAGAATTAAGTTAAGTAGGTTTGTTTGATTTCTATTTAATTCAATCCGTTAAACAATTGTATTTCATATTTATTATACTATCATGAAAATTTGAGAATATTTAGATGTAGAATCATGGTTTGATAGATGAAGTTTTCTATTCATTGAAAAGAAATGTTATCAGATTTTTATATAGTTGGAAGATTTTAATATCACTTATACATCTTGAAATGAACCTCTCATGATGTAGAATAAATCCTATGGTTCGAATATATATGCTTTTATGGATGAAAAATTGAAATGAAAATTCAAGCACTCTGATCAGTAATTATGAATAGTACATGTGAACAATAATTTTGAACAGTACATATATAGTATTTTTCAACAGTGATTTTGACTATGAATGGTTCATGTGAATAATGAATAGTAAATAGTAAATAATGAATAGTATACAGTGAACAATAAACAGTGAATATTGAATAGTAAAGTTAAATCCTTTTTCCCTTGCAGGAGAATAGCTATTTTTAAAAGAAAGAAATTCATATTGCTTGAAGTTTGAAATATTTGGAAGTGGGAAGTGGGAAAAAAGTCTTGGGAGGCAAGGGTTTTGTGCAGAAGCTTAAATTCTTGAATTTTGGGTAAGTAGGAAATGATATTCTAAATTCGTACAAATTTTTATTCCCATTTACATGATTTTTATGCATTATGTTTGGGCCGTATTGAATTCGTGATGAATTTATGCTTTTAATTTTGGTTTGAATAGTTTGAATGGGGCTTTATTGTATTGAGCATGCTTTACATATTTTCTTAGTATTTCCTCTTATGATTTATAGTTTTGTGAATTTTGTCCCAAATGTGTTTGATAAAATGCCTAAGTGAAAGATATGTTTTATTTGTGGACCTTGTTGGGTGAGTCTAGAGCATGCATGATATGTTAAAATATTGGAAGCATAATTGTGTATATTAGTGATGTTGCATGATGCATGAGATGGGTCTTAGGCCACATATAATAGATGATACATGAAATGACATTTGGTATGCACCATGGAAGATGACATGGGTTATTGAGATGTGCACATGATGATGATGATGGGGCAATTTACCTAGCCTATATGGCCAAGAGATAGCCTGAATGGCTAGATGTGATGAGATGCACATGACCTAGGTAATAAGGGGTTGGATTGGGCAGGTACGTGGTATGGGTATGAGATGCGCATGATCTGAGTAACAAGGGATTCAATTGGGTAGACATGTGACATGTTCGTATCTGAATTTGCATTCATGATATGATTTGAGAGTGCTTGTTCATACTGCATAATTATTGCTTGTGTGGGGCTATGTAGTATCCCAAGATTCATGAACATGACATTAGGTTGGGTATGGTTATTGGATTGGTTGATGGTTAGACTTGGTTGATGCCTGTGATTTATGTAAAACTTGATGTGAATTTTATAACTATGTTTGATGTGATTAGCAGATGGGCAGATGAATGATGGTTCAAGTGTGACCAAGTTATCTGTTGCTTTTATTTACCTACTTATTGAGTTGTCCAGCTCATCCTATTTTCAAATTTTAACAAGTTTATCTGAGGAAAACTAATTTGGGATTGAAACTTCAGACAAGGAGAATTGATGCAGTCTAATTAATTGTGTTATTTCATATGATATATATGAGTTTTGTGGACTTATGGGATGTGTATGATCATAATGTATCATTTTGATATATAGGACGTATTGAAATTGACAATATTGATGGGAGATTGTATTATTAAAAGATGATATACCTTATTCAGTTATGCACTTACATTATATTATATCTTGTGGATTGTGGTCATTAGTATGATTATAGTGATGTAGTTTATGCTTGTGTAATCCCTACTCATTTAGTTGATTTTGTGACTATGGGGAGAAGATCGGTTGACTGACTGGTTGTGCTTATTCTAGTTAGTGTTGACCGGCGGGGCGCTACAGTTTTAAAGTTAATGAGGTTAGTAATTTCTTATTATTGCATCATTTTAATTATGCTATTTTGATTAATTTAATCATATATGTTGGGTTTTCTTATTATTACATCATCTATCTGAAATTGTTTATTATGCATTTTAGGTAATATATATTTTTTAAAATTTAAATATATTTTTTATTTTAAAAAAATAAATAAGTAAAATAATTATTTCATCATAATTATATCATGCTGATGTCATCGGTTCAACTCGGTCCATTGCACCGGTTAAACTAGAATCGGACACTCAAATGGTTCAACCTACGATCCAGTTTTCTAAACATTAGTCAATATTTTTTGAAATGAGCTAATGTGTTTAAGGGCTAAATTAATATGTAACTATAGCGACTGCTATAGTAATTGCTACAGTGTCAAAGGAGCTATAGTAACAAGGGACAATTATTGTTCATATCGGCTAAGAAAATGGGAGGCACTTGTGCCTATCATTTGCAATAGTCGCCGCCTGCACCTATAGCCTGCAATCTTCCAGAGAGTGCAGAAATTTTTTAGCTATAGTAAAATGCTATAGTACCATTGTTCATATTGCCCGCCATACCCCAGGCCCTGCCATGCTACCTGCAGTCGTCCAGTGAGTGCAAAAACATTGTTTTCATACCGCCTACCACATCGCAGCCTTCTGCACCTATCATCTGTCGCGTTAACGATCGAAGATATAGCAAATGAAATGCCTTGAAATCTTCCCCCATTGCTTCCAACTTTCAAGTTTTGAATAGATCTATAAAACGAGATATTCAGGGACATTCTAAAAGTTGTTGCAAGTGTTTATTGAGCCTTAAATCTTCAAATCTCTTTGTAACTCAAAAGCCAAAGCTTTCAACTTTCACAAATTTTCTTTCAAGGCTTTCAACTACTACAAGAGGGATTCATGTGAGTTATCAACTTTGAGTATTCAAGTGTTCTTGTATTAAAGAAACCTTCAAGCATTTAACTTCTACAAATCAACCATCAAGGCTCTCTGCAACAAAAAGGGAAGACTTCAAATCATTAAGAAAGCTTTCAGCTTGTCATCTTCAACCACATTCAAAGCTTCCCTTGTGCTTACCAAGAAACACTACAAAAAGTGTAAATTTCTTTTCTTTCTTATTTTTACTGGTGTATCTGTTGAGTTGGTATAGGAGACCAATTTCAAGAAGAACAAGGGTGATTGTTTGAGTGTGACTCACAATTAACTTGTTAGTTTATATCATGCCTCCCAGAGCTGGAATCTAGAAGAGTGCAAGAGGCACTAATTTATGCTCCCTAGAGTTAGAATCTAGAAGAGTGCAAGAGATACTAGTTTATGCCTTCTAGAGTTGGAATCTAGACAAGTGCGATGGTATTAATTTGTATTCCATTTTTGAGATAGTAGAACCCAAGACACAAGGGGTATGTACTTGGAAGAGTGGAGTAAGGAGTTTGTCCTGAATCACCATACATTGTGTGTGTTGCTTGTGATTGATTTATTTTCCTATGCTTTACATTTTATTATATACATTCAGTAGCAAGTCATTCGAAACAGAGGTAATTTAACTAATCAGGGTTAAAGCAAGAAACTTTTTATAAACCCAATTTACCCCTTCCCTCTTGGCTTAAGCCATGCCATAGGGACCAACATGTACCCCTTTACAAAATTTTATTTTAGGGGTCAATCATATCTCATGTTTAGAAAATGAAAAATTATACTTATTTGATTAACGGTTCAAATATTACATCAAATAAATTATGTGCATGTCGTCTAAAATATGCTTACATATGATAGCATAATCATTTAAAATTCTTATAAATGTAGAAAACTATCATTTTCACAATTTATATTTTGGAAATCTCTTACACAATTTAAAATTCTTATAGATGCAGGTAACTAATCCTTTTTACCATTTATATTTTAGAAATCTATTACATCCTACGGCTTTTATAATTCTTCCTTAATTGTTCTTCTTGTATGATTATATAAGCAACGAGAAATGCAAAGCAGAGAATTTGCTAGGCAACAAAAAAAAAAAGAAAAAGAAAAGGGAAAGAACACCAAGGTATTTATTTTTATTTTTCTTTTTTTTATACGATATTTTTATTTTTCTATTATTTGATTTAATATATCATAGATTAATTTTTTTCATTTTTTACTATTATTTGATTTAAGGAATCCTAAATTACATGTGGATATTTAATTCTCTTATTATCTATTTAAGGGATTCTAAAATAATTTTTTATTTTACGTTTACCTATTATTTAATCTAGGAAACCTCGAATCAAGTTTTATTCTTAAATTTTTGTATCTTTCAGCTTAAGAAAATTTAGTTTGTATGTTTTTCAATTGAAGGAATCTAGATGATCTTTTCTTACTTTTAATAAGTAATAGCTGATTCATTTTGCTTAATTAGTTGATTTTATAGCCCTTGACTATTAACTTGAAATCTACATTATTGCTATGCTTACAATAATAGCTATGCAAACTTAATGATTCATAACCTTCTTAAGTTACTTATGATGAAAACACTCATTTATCAATTAGTTGATTTATTTTTGAAATTAACATTGATTTTATCTATTAATATTGCAAGAGTGTAGAGGGAATTTTTTTATAATGAAGATAATAAAAAATGCATGCATTCACCTCAAAATCATTATAATATAAAAGTATTTGTTGCAAATTTTTATAGGAAATTAAACTTTATTGACTTATTGCAAAATTAATTTTAGGATAATATAATATCAATATTTTTAAATTATTGTCATAATAAGGTGTAATCAATAATATATTTGAATACTTAATATTTTAAAATATAATTTTATAGTATAAATTTTGCACCCCTTGGCCAAAGGTCTTGGTTTAGTTTGAGCTTGGCATTATTGGGGTTGGGCTTAGTTTGGTTTGTCTCTCAACCCAACGAAACCTCCTTAGGGCTTGTTTAGCTATGCATTTAGAAGCCTAAAAAGGGCTATTGTTTAGGTTTGTTTGGCCAAATGCAAGAAGTGCTTTCTATCTACCACAAAAGATGAAGTTTCGCAATAAGAGAGAAGCAGAAATTTGGTGCTTCTTGCATAACATAGAAAATGGCTTCTACATTTGAATGAGGACGAAAGAGCCCCAAAACCTAAATCCTAAAAACAACCTCATCGCATTTTATATAAATGATATATATTTAATATATTAAGTAACATCTATTATATACATGTAATATTTATTACATTTAAAATATATTATATTTATAAATATATGTATATTATATGATGTATTAATAAAATATATGCAAAAGTATGTTTTATAAAATTTTATGAAATATATTTTAATATAATTATATATAAAATATATAATATAATTGACACTTACAAACAAGCTAGATCGAGTACGTGCTTCAATGTCTCTTTTGGTAATTTTACATATCCAAAAGCACTTTTTGAATTGTTTTGGTCAAATGCATAGATAACATTAAAATTACTTCTCAAATGACAATGTCAAACATTAAATAGTTTCTTACTTACAACACTTTCTACAAGAGCTTTATTTCTAAAAGTGCTTTAGTTAACAGTTGAAATTTCATAGTAAGGCTAAACGGGGCCTAAGCTTGCACCCCCAAGTTAATGCATTGATGAATCCATTTCACAAGTCTACAAATTTGCAACATAGTTTGGCAAATTGACATATGTGAAAGTGTTTAGAGGTTTGAGTAAGTGGTTTACATTAAGTTATGAACTGAACCCAACTTGAATTCATTTGGATGTTTTAGAGTGAACTTGGGCTTGTTACAAATGGTGTTGGGTTGACCTTAACTCCATTGAACATGAACTGTAGCGGTTTAGCAAAATTGGGCTGGGGGGGATAGGCATTTTTACAAACAGGTTTGGATTGGAGGTTTTGAAAATCGAGGCTGACATCAAGTTTGCATTAGTGGACTCCAACATGTCCCTAGATGCATGCTTTTGATAACCCATGATCTAGAAAGAGATGACAGTCAAATTTTAATGCTGCAATGTGGTGTAAACAAAGTCATATATAAATTGATGCAAAAACTTTTTGTATCAATATTGTGCAAACTAAGTTATGCACATTTCGCCGAAAATTTCGATTTTGTAACTGGTGAAATAGTTTTACCACTAAACAGTGATGGTTTCCCCCTTTCTGTGAGATTTTCGAAATTTCGGAGAAATTTTGGCGAGAAATTGGAAATTTTGTCGAAATGCCTAATTTCTCGCCGAAATTTCGCTGGTACGGCGAAATCTTCGTGAACAGTATCAAAAAAAAAAGAAATAAAAGGGTGAAAACCCTAAACCACGCTCTATCAATTTGCGAAACCCTCTCTGCCTCCCAAATAGGTATTTTCGAAATACCTATTCTTGATTTTCTAAGAGAAAAACGACATTTAGGTTTCGAAATCTACCTTCGGATGTTAGCAGCTACATCGCCATCTTCCATTTCAGCGATTTTCAAGCCTACATTGTTTTTTTGGCTTCGAAATCACAAATGGAGTTTTCGAAATCAAGATTGAAGTTGACTTACATGGATTTCGAAGCTTGATTTGAATAAAAGGTGCGGCAGTTCTTCCCTCTTTCGTCAACAACATCTGAAGACATAGTTTTCCCCTTCAAAATCACTCCAATCCCTTCGAAATCACTGTTGGAGTGATCAAAATGGGTAGAGGAGGCTTTGGATTGTTGAATCGGGCCGTCGATCATCATTCATTCACAGACAGACAACGTTCGTCGTGATCGTCATTCATTGTCTGTGTTCGGGTGTGGCTTTTTGGGGAGGCTAGCGTGCGCGATTTTCGGGGTTTTAGAGGCAAAGCTTGATTTTGATTTGGGCATGCTTGATTTTCGATGTTGGCGACAGGGCTTGGATTTTGATTTGGACGTGCGTGGCTGGCTGGATTGTATGTGCGTGGCTGGTTGGATTTGGAGTTATTTTGATTTTAGTGTGGTTAGTTTTTAATCACAAATCAGGTTAGTTTTTAATTTTTTCTTGAAATGTTTTGGGTAGATGCATTTATTGTGATTTTATATAATTAATTATGTTTTTTGGGGGCAAATACATCTATTGTGATTTGATGATGTTAATTATGTTCGTGGGGCAAAGTTTTGGGGTAAATTATTTAATAGTAAAAAATTTAATTAATTATATTGTCTCTTGTCATATAACTATATTTTTTGAGTTAGCTTTTAATATATGCATTTGTATTTTTTTAAGTTATGAAAATAAATAATTTATCTAATAATTTTAAAAAATTATAATATCAAAATTAGATTAGAAAATTTACTAAAATTACTAATAAAAATACATATATAATTAGAATCATAAATTATGCATAAACTTTTTAAGTGTAAAAAGGGTTGGTGCCTTTCTTCTTGGATTTTTTTTATGTAACCTATGTTAATTATTTTATAACATTGTTGTTTTTATTTATATATTCACTATGTCAATCTCAAGTACGGGAAAAGGCAGTAAAAATAAATCACAGGATATCGCTTGGGAGCATGGGAAGTCACTAGATGGGTATCTAAATTTAGTAGAGCGTAATTATTGTGGTCAGCAAATAAAGTCTGGGGGTGTTACAAGTTTGAAGGAGCATTTAGCTGGAGGGTACGAAAATGTTAGAAATTGCCTCAAGGTGCCCTCAGAAGTGAGAAAGTTGATTAAAAATGTTCTAATGCAAGGGGTGAGCTTTCGGGAGTCAAAAAAACTGTATGAGAGAAATATTTCTGAGAGATTATATGGATTTTCAAATACGGTAGATTTTGATGAAGATGAAGAGGAGAATGATGGTGATATGAGAAGAGCTATGGATGCCTCTAGAGCGGAGCAATGGGAAAAGGAGAAAATGATTCAGTTAGAGATGATTAAACAAATGTTCCATGGGTCTATAAGGGAGGTTGGTGGTGGTAGTGGAGTTGGTGGTGGTGGTAGTAGAGGTAGTGGTGGGTATGGGGGTGATAGTGGGAGTGGTGATATTGTTAGGTATGGGGGTAGTAGTGGGGGTGGTGAAAAGGGTGGAATTATGAGATATTTTGGACGTAGCAAGAGTGTGAGAATACCTGAACTGAAATTGTATGGACAAGTGGGTGGAGTAAAAAAAAAAAAATAAAGGATATGTTCAGTAAGGGAATGGATAGTGTTGGCCAGCTTGGTAAGTTTGGATCAAAGTTTTTTTTCTACAATGCAATTTCAGCACATGCAGTAAATACAGTTGCATTCAAAAACTTTGTAGTCGTTACTCAAAGAGAGGGGAACATGTAAAAACCCCCACAGGAAGGGAAATTTATGGAAAGTATTGAAGGAAGAGGTGATAGAGATAAATAATTGGATCAATAGTCAAAAACATCATTGGGATACATATGGAGTTACCATAATGTGTGATGAATGGACAGGCCCAACAAAAATGTCTATAATAGATTTTATGGTATACTGCAAAGGGATATCAGCATTAATAAAGTCAATAGATGCATCGACATATGTAAAGGATGCACATTATATTGAAGGAAAATTCGAGAAGATGATTGAATGGGTTAGTGCATATCATGTATTGCAGATTGTTACTGATAGTGGGAGTGCCTATAAAAAGACTGGGAAAACACTGGAAGAAAGATACTCTTTTTATTGGACCCCTTGTGCTGTACATTGTATTGATCTAATGCTAAAAGATATTGGTCGTCGTCTAGCTGTGCAAAAAATAATAAAAAATGCACATACGGTGTCCAAGTTTATATACAATCACAATTGGGTTCTTTCTATGTTTCACATGGCATCTGGATATGATAGAGAGATTGTTCGTCCTGGAAAGATAAGATTTGCTACAAATTATATTGCACTAGAAAGTTTATTTAAGGCTTATCAAGTCCTCACCACAGCCTTTAACTCAGTAAATGGCGGGTCTCAAAATATAGGAAGACGGCAGGGGGGAAGAGAACAATGAATATTATTATGACAGCTACATTTTGGGATCGTGTGAGATGGGTATTGGACGTACTAGAACCTATATACCGTGTTCTAAGGATAGTGAACAATGAGATACATCCATCCATGGGTTCCATGTATGAGTCCATTAGTTTTATGATTTAAGCAATCAAGGAGAACAATCCCAAAGGTCATCCCTTATATGCTGCTGGTGAATATGTGATTTAATAAATCCAGTTTCATCGAATATGTATAGAATTTTTTATTTACATTCACCTAAATCTAATTTTTGCAGCTTATTACTTAAATCCCAAGTATCATTATGAGCGGTATTTAGGTCAGGATGCCCAGCTTGGCACCTCGGTTTTTCAAGTGTTTAAAAAGTTTTTTCCCAACAATCCTAATGCTAAGGATCTTGTAAATGAGGTAATTATATAGAACTTAATATAGCTATACCATTTCAAGGATAGTTTGTTGATTAAGAATTGCATATTGATAATATTTATTTTCTTCAATGTTATAGTTGATGTACTTTCAAGATGCCAAGGGGTTATTTGGGATGAATGTAGCAATCTAATTAAGAAGCAAAGCAATGCTATGTAAGTAAAGGATAGTGATTTAATAATATGTTGTCCATTTTTTATTTTAAATTATTGATAAATCCTAAATTTCTTTCATAGGTGAGTGGTGGAATTGTTATGGGACAGAAACACTAAATCTGAGACTATTGACATGTAAATTTTAAGTCAGACGGTATCTTCCTATCTATGTGAGCGTAACTAGAGTACGTTTTTTTTTATTCATACATGCAAAAGAAATAAGTTGGGATATAAGAGGCTCCAAGATTTGGTATTCTGTCATTATAATAGCAGCATCGGGAACGATTGATTCAATCTGAAGAAAGCGTTCTTGAAGATCCATTGGACTTAATGATGATAGGGCATTACGCTCACTTAAAGAAAGATGATGACAGAGAGGACTTTTTATACGAGTGGCTAAGGTCTAATGATTTAGATACTGCAGATGTAGGGTCAGAACCTGCTGTTGCTAATATAGCTCATGAACAAGGGGTAAATGTACAAAAAATATTGGAGGTAGAGAGAACCCCAATAGATGACTTTGATCCACTGACAAGATCTGAAAGCACTACTCAATCAACCACAAAGTCTTTTTTAAGAACACAAAGTGGTGGTGGTAGTGATGATGATGATGAGGATGATAATGGTGGTGGTGGTGGTATGGGTAACACTTCAATTAGCCAAAGGCCTCTTAGTCCATTCACAGCAGAAGTTGACTTCCAACATACTACGCAAGATAAAGATCATGGTGCATGACCGCCTTTGAGATCTTATGTGAGGAAGTATGACAGTAAGAAAATAGTAGCCTTTATAGAGGATAATGACTTGGTGGATAGTATGGTTGCCACCTCTATCGATATGGATAGTAGTGAGCAGGGGTCTAGTTGTGGATATCAAGAATCTCAATATTTTTATGTCAGAGATTCTGAATATTATTCTCAATAGTCTTATGGCTAAATACCATACAATTTAGATGGTGGAACCGAAACGTTTTCATCTTCTCTCCCTGCATGGTACGACTTATATCTGGGCGGTTTCTATAGTTTGGCCAGAAGCAATGGAGAAAAACTATGGAGATGATAAAGAGGATGAGCCTTTACAAGTTTCTTTTTAGCGGTGAGATATGGTAATAACATGTTTCATATTATATGCATATGTTTAACTGCTTTATCTGCTTTTGTTTCACAGGTATGTTTCCTTTATGTCATATATGTTTACATTTAAAGTGATGTTTTTTATTCTATATGTGAATTCAGATTCATCTGGATTTATTATTTTGAAAGATTTTCTATTTTTTTCTGTATTTTTAAAATTTTCTTTTTATATTTTAGCGAAACTGTTCGGCGAAATTTTCGATAATTTCTCTGAAATTAGCGAAATTTTCTCATTTTCAGCTTAGCGAAATTTGCCCTATTAGCAAAATTGCGAACACTGGTTATACATTATGGCTATTGACTTGGATTTTCCACCAACTAAAAACTTGAAAATAAATGTGTTTAAATTAAACTGGTCCATTAAGCAAATACTAGGTAAAAGCTTGGTTGTGAAATGCGAAGGGTTTAGACACCCATTGCATCTTGAATTGGTCTCAAATAAGGTGTTTGATAGACATCTGGGTGAAGTGAACTTGTCAACTATTTTCAGTGGCAGATTCTGGTTTGGGACCTTCATCAAACACATGATGTGCATAAGAACATAAACATGAAGATGCTAGAAAATGAGAGGAAGTACTGCTAACCAACCTCAAGAAACTAAGAAAACAGAAAGTGGCTGATCAGAATTCACCCAAGACTCCAGAAGAGGGAGAAAATCATCTCAAATACACCACTTGTTCCTACTATCTTACTTAAAAGGAGATCCCTTGATTAGGAATAACCCTCCTAACCTTGTACTAAGAGGCCAAGACCTTCAATTCATGAAGAATTGGGAAGTACCCCTTAGCTTAGAGATTGGAGAAGCCATTTTCCTCTCTCATGATCTCCATTTTGACCCTCTCAATTCTCAAATGTTTTCAAAGTAGGGAATGAGTTGTAAATGTAGCAGAAACCGGAGGTTTGATTCTCAAACCCCCTTGACTCTCTTGATTCTGAAATGTTTTAAATATTTCCATGTTTATTTTCATGTGCACGTTGTTTTTTTTTTTTTTTTTTTTTTTTTGATAAAGTGCCCAAACTAGAATCTGACATTAGAACATAGGTAACAAGTTCACCTCAGCTTAATGTCTATCAAACACCTTGGTTGAGTCCTATTCACAGTCGAATGGGTGCCTAAACCCTTCCCATTGCACAACCAAGCCCTTACCTAGTCTTTGCTTAGTAGAATAGTTTGATTAGACCCATTTCTTTCCAACGTTTTAGTTGGTGGTGATTCCAAGTCAACAACCACATACCCGGATTGACATAGAAACTTTTTGTGTCAATATTGCGTAAGTAGAGCTATACACGATTTGACACAGAAACTTTTTGTGTCAATATTGTGCAAATAGAGTTATACACAATTTGATTCAAACATTTTTTTATCAATATTGTGCAAATAGAGTCATACACAAATGCATGCAGAAATTTTTTACGATAATATGGTGCAAATAGCATGCCATATAGAATTACTCAGAAACTTTCTGAGTCAATCGGGTACTATCAGAGTTAGCAACAATCCCATGATTAATCCCAAATGTATGATCACATACCATTAATGACATGATTTGTTGCCTCTATTTCATATTTGGTCATCTTTTTGGTGAAATTGCAAGAATTCCATCCTTAAAATCTATAATTTGAGGCTTCCTCCTTGTAAAGGGGATGAAAAATCAAGCGAGGAGGGAAAACTTTGCCTCACTTGCATCCTGCACTGAACTTAGGAAGAAAATCAGGAGGAAAAGTAGAAAAGAAGTAGAGTAGGAGGAAGGATAGGAGAGAATAGTGCTCCCAATCTCTAGGTTGGAGGATACTACCCAATTCCTTTGAAATTATAGGTGATGACCTTCTAATGTGAGTTTGGGCCTTTGGGGAGGTTATTCACTCTCAAAAGCCCTCCAGCAGCAGAAGCTTGGAGTATTCTCGTGATGGAGTTTGGTTGTATTTATTGTTCTTGTGGTTTTGCTTGAATTTTTAATTGCCTTTAACTTAATCTCACTATTTTAGTTTTTACTGAGGCTGCCTATCTTATGGTTCTGGGGAGTTTTACAATCTGCCAGTGATATATTTGATGAAGCACTGAAACTAGAATCTGCCATTGAGAGAAGGTGATTCAAATCACCTTGGTTAGATTCATAACCCTTTTGAGACCTATATTGGGTTGCGATGGGTTGGTGCCTAACCCTTCTTGTTGCATAAATTAGCACCTACTCAGATCTATATGTGAACCAGCTATATTAGACTTCCCAAATTCAATTAGTTGCGACTCCAAACAAAACCTACACATCCCTATTTTTCACCCTTCACATTGGAGTATCTCAGTTCATAGGAAACGAAGGAGAGATTTTGTTCTTCATTTGTTTTTCTTTGATTGCTTCAATGATAGTAAAATCTTATTATTCCAAATATAGTCTCTGTCAAATGTAATTATTTCCACGTCATTGTAGTATAATTCATGTGTTATCTTTCTCTTTCTATCCTGTGCATGGTGGATCTTATGTTGCATTTCGTTAGCACTGTATGCTGATTAGTCGGTGAGTGATAACTGTTTGCATTATTTTTGAACATAGGCTCCAATGATTTTGGTCAGTTGGGAGATGGAACTGAAGAGAGTAGGAAACACCCCAAAAGGGTAAAGCTATCAGAAAAAGAATTTGTGAAATCAGTTTCTTGTGGAGCACACTGTACTGCTGCTATTGCAGAAACTCGTGAAAACAATGGGAAATTGCCTACAAGTAGGATTTGGGTTTGGGGGCAAAACCAGGTGATCACTTTTTCCTTTCTGGGTTATCATTTTTATATGTATTATTTGTTCTCAAGTTTCTAATTTCTTTTGTCTTGTCAGGGATCAAATTATCCTCGCTTATTTTGGGGAGCCTTTACTCCAAATATGGTATACTTCTCAATGGTTGATAACTTGCTTCTGGCATTGATAATTTAAATATCAGTCATTTGGTAAAGTGATGAAATAGCCTGCATTCCCACTTCACTGTTATTGGTGCAAATTACAATTTTGATTAATTTTTCACATGTAGTTTCTTTGTAAACTTCTACCACTAAAATGTGTTGTAACCTAAAACTCATATGTTTACCGAGGCTGCAAACATATTGGATTGATACATAGGATGGCTCTGGTAAGGATAAATGCTGATATGGGCTGTTGAAGGAGGTGAAGGGCCACCAGTGGGGAGGGGGTGGCTAATGAAGATTTCTTAAGTCAACTTCCAAGCTAGGGAAGCTCTGAAATGTTGATGAAGATGATTTAGTTGCTGTTTAACCTTGAAAAGTCCTGACTAGTTGCTCCCTGAGATTCAACCAGACAAAGAATTCACAACCATATTGTGCGAACAAGACATTAGACAACTGTTGACAAGTCATTTAAAGACTGAAATTGATGTACATACCATGGTTTTCTCTGTTGCTATGCTTAAGACAAAAAGTTTCTGTTAGAAATTCTAATGAAAATTCTTCTGAAATTTATGCTTGTATTCTTTGTCTGGTTTTAGATTTGAAGGGAGTGATATTAATGTAAATGGTGACTTTATAGACATGAAGATGCATAACAATATAGAAGACTAACACAAATTGACTTTGATAATGCCTTCAACTGGAGAAAGAGTGACTCCATTTGAGGGCGACATTTCTCCATTTGAGGGCGACATTATTAATAGTATGCATTTTAGCTCCATGGATCAACCCTCAAAACTTTTTTTGGTTGAAGAATTGTGGATAGGAGGCATGTGGTGGACAGGAATGGAAAATGTGCCATTTCTTCAATGACATTTTCTCTCATTCCTCTGTTTGATGGATTAAAATATTTTGGAATAACACTCTCATTTCTGTGAGAATGCCATTTGCACAATTCCTCGCCAACTTGAAAACCTTCCAAAAGTTAAAACATATTTTTCTTGTAATTGCGAGTATGCCTATATATACTTGAAAAAATTACAAATAACTTATATGTAGTTTTACATTATTTACTAAAATGCCTATTAGATTAAGTCTTTTGACGATTTGAAAGAATTGTTAGATAGTTTTAAAATGTCAAAAATATCCCTGAGGCAAAGATAAGTACAGGTAGAAAGAATAATGAGGAGGAGAAAAGAAAAAAGGAAAAGGAAGAGGAAGAAAATGCTCTATTTTCCGTCTTATAAAAAGGCTGATTGCATAATACATCAGAAGCAAATCTGTATCGAAATGGTCAATTATTTTTTATTGCTTTTTCTTGTTTGAGGATGTGGCATGATACTCAGTACATGGTTACCCATTTCTCTTGTGATGATAGAACAAAAGGCCCGAATATTTCATCTCTAGCTTCAGTTTCCAATGTTTGATCTCTTTCACCCCACAGGCATTCTATTATTCTTCTCTAATTCAGTGTTGAGCACAGCTTCCCAATCTTCCCATTCCCAATTCCAACATCTATCTCAAGCACAGCTTCTCCAATTTCAGCATTGAGCACAATATTCTATAATCCTTCTCCAACTCCTTTCCTTTTGCATGATGCATGATGCCAACTGTGAGACTGGTTAGACTGAAATAATAGGACTGCTTCCATGGGAATTGCACGCATTGCACATGCCTGTGGTTAGTGGAATTGTTTGGTGCTTGTAAGCTACTCATGGATGCAAATCTACTGATAGCTAGACCCACGACTCTAGAGGCTGATGGGTTTTGTTGGCGATCAGATGGATGCAAGTGACAACTGATGGGGGCTTTTTGTAATTGATATGAGCATAGTTGATGGGTGGATTTGCACTTACTCAGATGGCGATTCCTAAAATCTTAGACACCTCTATCAAAGAGAAGTCCCAGATGTTGATTCCTAGCCAATGGCAGGATTTTTGTGGGGGGAGTGGGAGAACATTGGCCTGAGTCTAAAGGATGAATTGTGAATGCGTAATGATTCTGCGATGTCGGTTTTGAGGGTTTTGCAGATGGAAACATCCATGTGGTTGGTGGGAATATGGGTTTTGCCAGATGGGATAGTGGATTTTGTTGAATCATTCAATTAATGACGGTGCCAGAGAGGGGAGATGATGATGCTTTACAAATATAGATGAGGATGCAAGGTGGTTTACAAATTGGAGATTTTCATGTGGTAGGGAGCTTTAGAAAATGCAGAACACAAATGGGGAAGATTGGCAGGGGATGAGCCTCACACTAGTTCTAGGGTAATTTAGGAATTTTACTAAAAATAAATGTCCATTTCAAAGCATCCTAATGGAGATCGATGACATAGGTGTATTAGCAAATAATGTAATATTTTGCGGGAGGTATATCTCCAAATGTTCCTTAATTGTAAGTTAAACTGTTCTCTATCTAAACTGGTGTCCTTGTTATTTAATGTATTTCTTAAGATGAATCTAGCCCATGGCTTTGTTTTGCCATGGTTGGTTTGTGAGCTACATATTATTCTTTCATTAATTGTTCTGCAATATTGATGATATATATATATTATTTCAGATTGTTCGCCAAGTCTCTTGTGGGACAGCTCATGTTGTGGCTTTGTCAGAGGATGGCTTACTACAGGCATGGGGTAATGTCATGATATGCTTAGGACTGTGTCCTTTAGGCTGCATTTTGATCCAGCATTAAAAGGATTTCATTGTTGGCACATCTGCTTGAGGGTGTAAGCATTACACTTTTGTTTCGCTATCTCTTATCTTGTAGCAACAATATGTTAATTTAAAAGAACTGTGATTTTTCTCTCAGTGATTCTTTGCTAAACACCAAAGTGGGTGGTAATGTTTACACCTTTGCTGCATGT
Organism: Pouteria campechiana; assembly: GCA_036873735.1. Classification (NCBI taxonomy): domain Eukaryota; kingdom Viridiplantae; phylum Streptophyta; class Magnoliopsida; order Ericales; family Sapotaceae; genus Pouteria; species Pouteria campechiana. The sequence continues at coordinate 42,313 of JAYJMB010074345.1, read as the reverse complement.
GTTCCTGCCATACTTTATTTTGTCTTGCTACTGAAGGGAGCCTCAGTGTGTTTTGCTGCTAGGAATCTACTTTTTCATATTAATATCAATCAGTTTCTTTGCTTTTGCTCCCCCATTTTTCTGATGAGTCAGTTTGAGGAAAGATATAATTGTGGCTTCAGGATTCCCATCAAATGTTATAAACTTGTTTTTGATTGTTAATATGAAATATTATGTGCTTGGTATCTTCTCTGCCTTATTTTTCTAATTTCATGGCCTGATATGTCCAGGATAAGAAATCTGAATAAATGGATGTTTATACAGTTTTTTTTTAGTATTAATTAGAGTTGTATTACTGTTCTGATAAACCAGGCTATAATGAGTATGGTCAGCTTGGCAGAGGTTTTACTGGTGAAGGACTACAGGGAGCTCGCATTTTAAATGCATATGCGAGATTCCTTGATGAAGCCCCTGAGCATGTGAAGATTATCCAAGTGTCATGCGGGGAGTACCATACTGCAGCTATATCAGAATCTGGTGAACTGTAAGTGATCTGAGAGGATATCATAGGTGGAGATTCTACTTTTGAGAAACATGTGGTTTTTCTGCATGACACAACATGTTTTAATACAAAGTCTTCTAGTTGAACTATCACAGTTGGTGGATGTGTGGGTAAGAAGAAAGAAGAGTGCATCTCAACTAAACAATCTTGTGCAAGATGCAGTCAACCCACTGATGTAAATGCCTTGTAGATCGTTGTGATTCCCTGCCATTTGGTGCATCTTGCTTCTTTTTTGGCCATCCTATTATGTAAACAGGGGAACTCATTGTTGTGCTTGATAATCACAGTTACTGTTATTTACTAGTGATATATGGTCGTGAAGCTTGGCAATTGGTAGTAATTTGAATAGAAGGATGTGATTCAAGAAAATTTCTTTCTAGATGGTATGCATACATGAGATGTGGTTTGATCTGTCAGTTGGATGCCTTCCCAATGCACCTGGACCTTTTGTTGGACTTTTGTCTATTCATGGATAATATCTCTTAAGCCCTTTAAGTTGTGGCTGGGATCATTCTACTAGCAAATTGATATTTCATAGTAGCATCCAACGGATGAGCTATCTGCTATCCATAGTTTATACAGGCATGCCCCTTGTGTAGACATGGATGGGTTCATGAGTAACTAAGTACATTGTTTAACATCAGATTCTTTCAAATTTATTTGTTTTGTAATCATATTTTTGTTACACCATGTCTAATTAATGAAAATAGGTATAGCTTTCTGGCATTCTATAACCACTTATTATTTTGCCTCTACTATCTTGCCTTGGTTTTCAGCATCCATGTAGTTTCAAACAGACTGATTTCATGTTAATTGAGCATGCGACCTTCTTTCTCACCATATGACCAATTTATAGAGAACCAGATTTCTACAAATTACAAGGAGTGGAGCCCTCCCCATGAAGATTGACCAAGACTACAAATAATAGGGTCAATCCACGGTGGTGTCATAATGTTAAAATCAATGGACTGCAAACTACAGTGTATTGGTGCGGCCTGTTTAATAAGTTGAATGGCGGTCTTATTACACTTAGGATTGCTGATGATCAGTTTTGCACTCAAGCATGAGTCCCTTATTCCCTATACCATTGCATTTCTTGTTTCTTTCTTTTCTTTGTAGTTTTTCGCTTTTTACTCACTTATGATAGTGATCGTACCTAAGTAAAAGGTAGAAAAGAAATATCACCTGTTTGGGTCGTCCCCAAACGGAATAATGATGTGACTCTTGATAAAATCCCACCTTGAATCCTGCAAGACTAGAACAGAGATCAGAGGTCGTCGGGAGTGTTCCCGTCTCCGATGCTCAAGGCAATAAATGAGACTTTTTAGAGATGATGAGATAGTAGCAAGAGCTTGAATTTTCGAAGTACATACCTGGGTGTATTTATAGTTGAGCGTGAGTGAGTAGCTGAGATGCGTATGTAACTTGTACGCAAGTGAGATGAGGATTCTAATTACAGAAGGATACGCATCTTGAGTCCTGGTTTCATGGGACCGCATAGTAGCTGGAAAAGGTATCCTATTAGAGTTGGGATCTGACGTGGCACAGTGCCAGCTAGATTATTGGGTATCTGTGTTAGAGTTCTGTAACACCAGTCCTCCCTGGGGAGACGTTGGCAGAGCTCGTCTTCTCAGTCGCTCGATTTTCGGTGCACGCTTTTCCATGAGTAAGACTTTTTACATCACTCTGTTCTAGTGTTTGTGTGCGCTTCTGCAAAACATACCTGCTTCGCTGCTGGTTTCGTCAATAGGAAGGCTTCTGGGGAACCCGGGAGCCTTTGGACCGGTTCCGCTCTGAGGGATCTAGGAGTCTTTGGACCGATTCCGCTCTAAGGGATCCGGGAGCCTTTGGCTGGTTCCGTCAATTAGGACGCTCTGGGGGATCAGGACGCCTTTAGATCGAGTACCCTTTCGCGCCATTTTAGCATTTTTGAATTCTATTAGTGGTCATTTCATGGCAGCTTTATCCGTACGGCCATGACTCTTCGATACATTGTTCATCCATGTGTACACGACTTAAATGCGGTGCCCGTTTCCGGTTTTAACGAAGTCCTAGGCTTGCAATTATTTGGTTTGCACAGAACCCTGAGCAGTTTCATGATGAGGCGTCTATAAAGCGCCACTATGAAGGTGGAAAATCATTTCCTGCGCTGTTGTCTTCTCCCCTTGCTCTGCGCTTTCGTCTTCTTCTCTGGTAACGTTTTTTCCTTACGGTTTTCTCTCTGTTAAATCAATTTCTCTTCCTTCTTCAAATGGCAATCGAGAAATCCTATCCGCATCTTTCTGATGGTGTCGTGGAGGCATTTCGGCTCTACCCGTTGCCTGCGGGGATGAGTTGGGTGTTTCCAGAGTCGACCGATCTTCCTTAGTATCGTTGGGAAGGCCTCGTCCCTATTACTTTAGATTCTCTTAGGGCAGGGTTCTGTTTGGATTAGAGTAATTTCATTCTTGCATTTTTCGTTGTTATAACATTTCTCTGGGGCAGTTGGTCCCAAATAGTTGGTGTTATATTACGTCTCTTTCCTGCTGGGTCCACAGTCTTAGGGAGATTCATGTTTTCACTTTCCTTATGTTCGCTTCCATTTTTACCTTGAGTGAGGCTCCCCACTTGCCTTATTATTTTTATCTCATCCCCCGCCCTGCTTGGCGAAAACTGTTCACTAGGGCTGCAGATCCGAATGATGACTGGAAAAGTCATTGGGCTTAGGTTAAAGCCATGGGGGGCTTCCCCTTTCCCACAGTCTGGAATACCAATCCGGTCCGTTCTTCAGTTGTCCTTTCCCAGTTAGAGCTATATAGTTTTTACCTCCTTAGGTATAGGTTGATGATTGTAGGTGTGCTGGCAGTGGATGTTGTTACCTCTACCGAGCAATGTCGCCAGGCGAACTTTCTATGTGGCTTTCCTGGCCAGGAAGTCGCTATTCCTGACCCTATTCCTCTACAGTCTTCTTTTTTTTCTTTGTTTCCGGGCTTGAGATCTGTCATAGAACAAGAATATGAACTTCTCCCATTGATCCGTTTTGTTGGTCCTTGGCAGGCGAAGGATCCATCTGCCATGCCAGCTCCTTCTGCTGAAGGGGCAGGTCCGTTGACGTGGCAGAGGATTAAGGTTGTCACTCAAAGGCGGATGCCCTCTAGTTCTTCATCTTCTTCTCTTTTCTCCGAATCCCTCGGAGAGGGGTCAACGGATCTGCTTCCTCAACTGGAGCCGCTTAATGTAATATGCTCCCCTAGTGCAAGTCCTTTTAGGATTTCTTCAAGAGAAAGCGCCTCCCCTTCTCCTTCGACCTCTCTCTCCAATGACTCAGATCAACCTGAGGGTGTAGACCAGCCCTCGTCTCCTTGTCTTAGGTTTAGTTTCGAGGAGACTTTGTCCTTTAGGAGAGATTTAGATGAACTCCTTGACGGAATGGCCCATTCTCCATCTGTACATCCTACCTTTGCTCTTTCGTCAGTAGCAATCCCATCATCCACTGGTTCTAATCCGGTAGGTGTTTCTCTCGCTTCGCCTTCTATGGCAGTGTCCTCGCCACTCTCTACACCTCCCCCACCCCTATTCCCTCCCTCTGTGCCTGTTCCTGCCCCTTCCGTCCATCCTTTTTCCTCCGGCTCTATTCTGGCTGAAGGTACTCATTTGAAGGTGGTTGCGGGTTGCATGCCGAAGATTCAAGGAAGGCCAGCAGTGGTGGAGCTGCAACAAACAATAGTTGTGCAGGTGTCTTACCCTTCTACTGCCTTTGCTAGTAAGTGCTCTTTTTTTCTTTCTGCATGCATCCTTTATCTCTTTCTTATATTTATTTATTAACTCTCTCTCCCCTATTTTTTTTTTCTTTTTTTTTTTTTAGGCTTGTTCTTTTTTGATCGCCTGGCTTATGCGTTGAAACGCTCATATTCAGGCCCCAACTTAGGTCCTCCTGTGTGGTGCTTCCGAGGTAAGGCTTCGAGTTTCAGCAAACCAGCTCCAACTCTTGATTCCAGCTCTTTCAGCTAAACCTCCACTTCTGCTAGTCAGAGCACTTCCTAGCCTTCCACTCCAGCCGGCGCTGCTCTGAAGGGGATGACACCAATAACTTCCGTTTTGGAGGATACAGCGAAAGCGGTTATCTTCGTCACCCGACTTGCCTGCCCCGCAGATCGCTCCTGAGCTCTGGATGTACACTAGGACAACCTGGTGGTGGATTATGCGCTTGATGTTGTGCGGAGTGCTGTCACCAGACAGAGCTTTCTTGATCGGATGAGGATCATTATGTAGTTGCTCGCAGTTGTCTAAGACTAACTGCAAATCCAGTCTGAGCGATTGGAGCAGGAGGAAGAAGCGATTAAAGGGTGGCAAAGGAGGCAAAAACCTCTTCTAAGGTTTGGGATGAATAGGACTGCGTTGTCGCTGAACTTGCTGCTATAAAGTTAGAGTTAGTAGAGGAGCGAAACGGCTTCAACAAATTGGAGAGGACAGCTTCAACACTCAAGGCTAGGGATGGGAGCTGCTTGCAGGTCGGGATGCTGTTGTGCTTGCTTAGAGGGAAACCAAGGATTCATTTATCCAGGTGGAGGCTAAGCGTGACGCTGCTATTGCAGCCATTGATGCCAAAGTGGAGCAACTGGCAAGAGTGGAGGTGGAGGCTACTGGAAGGGAGGAATCGCTGCGGCAGGAGGTTAGCACGCTGAGAGAGCAGCATGCTGCATATCTTTCTCGAGTCCGCCAATTATGTTTGGAGCAACTGGCAGCGGAACTTGAGTGTTAAGAGGCGTTGCTTGAGGAAATGGCAGATTGTTTTAGGCAAACCTTTGATTCATGTAAAAAAGAAAATTGTTAGAAAATTCCCAAGAATAGATTTAGAAGACATTCAACCGGACGGGGAAGACTTGTAAAACTTTGAATTTATATTAAATTTTTTTTCTTCCTGATTCTTTCAAAATGTGTGAAATGCTCATGTATAAGTCCGATGGTTTAGCTTTCAATTTGGCCCATTTCCATGCGCTTGAGAGGGACCAGTCTATGTCCGACGAAGTTTTTCTCACTTGTGTTTCCTGATGTTTTCCTGCGAGGATGGGCCCTATTTGCCTGACTGGAAACTCAAGTTTTTGTATTTGGAATTGGAGTACTGTTGCTTTTGTTTAGGCGTTAATTCTAGTCGGGCATAAAGTGGGATCAGGAACTCCTTCCGATCGGGCATATAGCGAGACCAGAAACTCCTTCTGGTTTGGCGTATAGCGGGGTTAGGAACTCCTTCCGGTCAAGCATATAGCGGGACTGGAAACTCCTCCTGGTCGGGCGTATAGCGGACCCAGGAACTCAATGATCTTTGTTAGACCCACTCTTCATTTTTGTGAATGGAACTGAGGAGTGGTGCTGGTCTGTTCTTTAATCGAGGAAGAGAATACTAAAATATCATTATTACTTCGCTGAACTAATAGTACATTTGCCCAAAAATTTAGAAGGGAATTTTACTAATAATATACTCTCAAATGTTTTGCGTTCCAAGTTCTTTGGATGCTTCTACTATTTAGCCTCTACAGTTTGTAAGCTCCATTATGTAGGGCTTCGACTATCCTATATGGTCCTTCCCAAGACCGAGCGAGTTTGCCTTTCGTGTGGGTAGGATTGTTGATGGACGCTTTCCTCAACACCAGATCTCCTTCTTTGAAGCTCCTTGCGTTGACCTTTCGATCATAGTATTGCTTAACCTAGGCCTATTTTCAAGCCATTTTGGTTTAAGAATTGATCCTTGTTTCCTCTAGCAAATCCAAGTTAGTTTCCAGGGCCACTCTGTTGACCTCTTTATAGAAATTAGTAGTTCAGGTGGAAGGGACTTTCAATTCTATGGGGATTAGGTTTTCGGATCCGTAAGTAAGCATGAAGGGCAATTCACCTGTTGACCTCTTCAGTGTTGTCCATAGTGCCCACAGTACTTTTGGAAGCTCCTGGTACCAGCTATCTCCAGAGCTTTCCATCTTTTTTCTTAGGCTGGTCACGATATTTTTGTTTGTGGCTTTTGTCAGGCCATTTGTCTGCAAGTGTGCTACTAAGGAAAACTTTTATTGGATCCCGTGTGAGATGCAAAACTCTTTGAACGGTTTGCTTTCAAATTGAGTTCCGTTATCCATGATAAGGACTCCTGGGACTTTGAACCTACACATCATGCTTTACATTAGGAAGTTCTTCGCTTATTCTGTCGATATTAATCTAGTCGTTTTGGTTTCTGCCTATTTTGTGAAGTAATCTATAGTCATGAATATGTATTTCTTCCTCCCGACCGTTAGTGGGAAGGGTCCCAAGATGTCCATTCTCCATTGGTAGAAGGGTCATGGGCTCCTGATTGTTGAAAGTTGAGTTGCTAGTAGTCGGAGGATGGAGGTATGTTTCTGACACTTGTCGCATTTTTTGACATATTCTTTGGAATCTGCAGTCATTGTGGGCCAAAAGTATTCTTGCCTCCCCACTTTGAAAACTAGGATCTTGGTTCGCACATTCCTCCTCGTGTATTTGTTGGAGGGTTTCTTTTCCTTCTCTCTCAATTGCGCATCATAGATATGAGTGCGAATGTCCTCTCTGGCAGGGCTTGTCATTTAGATAAATAAATTTTGCAGCAAAGCGTGCTAGCTTTTTAGCCTGCATCCGATTCATTGGTTTTTCTCCTCTCTTCAGGTATGCATGGATGGGATCCATCTAAGAGGGTTCCGTATCTTCTATTGTTGTTTTCTCAATCTTGGGAACACTATGAGCTAAGAGGTGTTATAATAAGACTGTTTTTCTTGGGAGAAAAGAAGGCATTGTGGCTAATTTCGACAATCTATCTGCCTGTTCATTTTTTTCTATTGGTATTTGTACAATCTTGGCTTGGCGGATCTGTCCCATCATGGTTTTGGCAGCAGATAAGTATTGCATCATTAGTGGCTCTTTGACCTCATATTCTCTTGTTAGCTATTTCACTATCAATTGGGAATCACTATAGATGACCAAGTTGCTGATCTTTAGTTTCTAAGTGATCTTGAGGCCTACTAGTAGAGCTTCGTATTCGGTTCCGTTGTTGGTCGCTGAGAAGCAGAACCATAATGCATACTCCATCATGTGTCTTTTGGGGCTTTGAAGAACGAGTTCGGCTCCGACGCCATCCTTGCTTGATGACCCGGCCACATGCTAGCTCCAATGAGGGGAGTTCTCTAATAGCAAATCCGTGTCAGTTGCAGGGAGCCTACACAGTTCTCCCACTTATGTTGCTATTGGCGCTTGGGATGGGTCCGCTTTATAGGTGGAAACTGTCGATCTCGTGACCGATGAAAAGGCTTTATTTTGGCTTGTTTCATCTGCCTTGCTTGTTCATTCGACTAGGAAATTGGTCAGGACTTGGCCTTTTATGGCTGTCCTCGGTACAAACTTGATATCGAACTCACTGAGTTCTACAAACCACTTGACAAAGCGTCCTGATAACTTCATCTTCTTGAAGAGTTGCCTAAGCGGTTGATCTGTGCAGACTCAAATCGGATAGCCTTGAAAGTACGGTTTGAGTCTTCTTGCGGCGATTACTAGAGCACAGGCTATTTTTTCGATAGCAGGGTAACTTATTTCCGCATCTCTTAAAATTTTGGTGACATAATATATGGGTTTCTGAGTTTTTCCTTGCTCTCTAAATAATATTGCTGCTATAATTTCAAGTTTGGCGGTGAGGTAGAGGCACAGGATTTCCCCTTTTTCTAGTGCACTCAATAAAGGGATAGTGGCCATATATGATTTGAGTTCTTCGAAGGCCTTTTGTGTTCCTTGGCTGATCTCTTCTTTATCTGGGTTTGATGATGCTCCCTTCTGGAGTGCTTTAAAGAATGAGAAGCTTCTTTCTGCGGTTTTGGATAGGAATCTGTTAAGTGCTGCTAATCTTCCTGTCAGACGTTGGAGCTCTTTGTTACTACTGAGCGCCGTCATATCAGAATGGCCTGGGTTTTCTTAGGGTTTGCCTCGATGCCCCTTTGCGAAATCAAGAATCCTGGTAATTTTCCTGATGCAACACCGAAAGCGCACTTCTTGAGATTCAATTTCATTTTGTAGTTCCTAAGTGTTTGGAATATTTCTTCTAGATCCTGGATATGGTGGTTCCGACTCCTGCTTTTCACCACCATGTCGTTGACGTACGCTTCCATGTTCTTGCCAATTTGATGTTTAAATAGGTTGTTTGCCATCCTTTTGATAAGTGGCTCTAGCGTTTTTTAACCGAATGACGTTAATTTATAGCAAAACCTGCCGACATCAGTAATAAAGGTTGTATTTTCTTGATCAGGCTTGTGCATCGGGATTTGGTGGTACTCCAAGAAGGCATCCATAAAAGTGAGCAATTTGTGGCCAGCAGTAGTCTACTAGCTGGTCGATGTTGGGGAGAGGATAACAGTCTTTTGAGCACGCTTTATTAAGTAGGGTGAAGTCCACATGCGCCATTTTTCGTTCATTTTCTTTACCATAACTACGTTGGTCAACCATTCGGGATATTGCACTAGTTCGATGAATCTGACTTTCAGCAATTTATCCACCTCTGCTGTGATGGCTTCTCTATTTTCTTATGAGAATGGTCTCTTCTTTTTTCTGACCGGTTTGTGGGTGTCGTCAATTGCTAGCTTGTGGGAGATGATTGATAGATCCAACCCAGGCATGTCAAAGGGTGCCCAAGAAAAATTGTTGGCATTTTTTCTCAATAGTCTTACCAACTCTTATCGGAGCGAGGCGCCCAGGGCGGAGCCGATCTGGCCGATTCTTTCAACGGAGCCGGGAATCAGCAGAACCGTCTCCAATGGTTCTATTGGTTCGCTTCTGGTGATTTGCTGTTCATCCTTGGTATCCATGGTGTCGATCTGCATATTCCTTGACACCTTCTCTTTTATTGATATTTCATAGCATTCTTGGGCGATTTTTCGATCTCCCCTGGCTATACCTTTTCCGCCAGATGCAAGGAATTTAACAGTCAAATGTTATCTAGATACTGCTGCCCTTATTTTGTTGAGGCCCAAACATCCCAAAATGGCATTATATGCCCATGGTACGTTTACTACCATGAAATCTAGGGGTGTAGTCGTCCCTTCAAGATCATCTCCTATCGTGAAGGAGAGAGTGATGATGCCTTCTGGGAATACTCTATTTCCAATGAAGCCTGTTAATTGCCCTTCTATAGCTCGTAGTACTTTTTTTCCAATCTATATCTTTTCGAAACAATGGTAGAACAGGATGTTTGCAAATGAGTCGTTGTCCACCATGATTTTTTTTACTTAAAAATTCGATATTACTGATGTGATGACTACAACGTCATCCTATCCCCCGGCTCCGCTCGTTATGTCTTCCTCGGAAAAGATAATCAGGAAATCTTCTTCCTCCCTTTTCCGTTTGAAGCTTTTTCCAACCAAGTTTACTTGTTCTGGGAGCGCTTGCGGTCTGGTTGCGGGGCCACTAGTGATAATGTTGATGATTCCCATTGTAGGTTGATTGGCTTCTGTTGCGGTGTCTTTGTCATCTCTTCTCCCTATTGCTTCGTTTTACTCTGTCTCCTCCTAGTGCTTTCATTCGCTTCAATGTGTCAGTTTATGGCCTCCAGGAGTTCTGAGTAGTCTTTTGGGGCTCATAGGCGTAACTGGTACCTCATGTTGGCATCTGTAATACAATCCTAGAGTACTGTCACGCAATGTTATAGTCCATCCTTTCTATATCGAAAGAGTGGAGGTTGAACTTGTTGATATATTCGCGAAGGGTCTCGTTTTCTCTCTTTTTTACTGATAGTAATGACCCTACTGTCCTCCTCTATTTTCGCTGACCATTGAAGCACTTCTGAAACCGCTCGTCTAGATCATCGAAAGAGTTAATAGATTCTGGGGCCAATGTCTGGTACTATGATAATGCTGTTTCCTTGAGTGTTGAGGGGAAGACACGACACTTTATGGCATCCGAGACCCCTACTAGGGTTATTTGTCCATCGTACCTGACGAGGTGATCGTCCGGATCCGTGATGCTTCCAGAGATGGCATTTTGAATCCCTTTGGAACCGGCTCCTCCAGGATCTCTTAAACGAAAGAGGAATGCTTCGTATGTTGCTTATCCATATGCATATGAGTATTCCTTCTTTTGTACGTTGTAGCGTAATTCTCAGGGAGCTTCTTCGTCTCTGGGTGAGACGGAGCTTTCCTATATTGGGTATAAATTTCTTGTCTTTGGGCTGGCTCTGGGATGGAGTTGACTGCCCTGACTGGGTAGTCATCCGCTTCTTGCTCTACACCACCCCAGAGTATGGACAATCCTAGGGGTCGTCAGTTGTGCTCTAGAGGAGAAACTGGCATGTTGCGGTCCAGGGACCGAAGCAGCAAGTGCTAGGCCTATTCCTACATGATTTCCGGATCCACCTAAGGGCGGGATGGCTGAGGAGGAATTCCGCCTATAAGATTACCTTGTTGCTGCATGAATTGTTGCATTATCTGCTGCATTGCCTATTGACTTGTCAGACTAAATTGGCCTAACAAGTCCCCAGGTGACGTTATACCACCATTTTGATTAGATGTGGATAGCATGTTGTTGATTGCAGTAGGGAACGAGGGAACATTTGTGCTGCCTTGAACATCGTCTAACATCTTCGGGCTTATCTGAAAACTTTCCCATAGATGGCGCCAATGTTTGGGTCATCCCCAAACGGAATGATGATGTGGCTCTTGAGAAAATCCCGCCTTAAATCCTGCAAGACTAGAACAAAGATCAAAGGACACCGGAGGTATTCTTGATGTGAACACTCCAATGCTCAAGCTAGTAACGTGGCATGGTGTCAGCTGGATAATTGGGTATCTATGTTAGAGTTCCTTAACATCACTAATAGCAAGATTATCACAACCATGACCTTGCCCTAACAATATGAGATTTGTTCTACAAGTTCTGATTTCTTATTACTGACTAAGGCAAAGATGCATTGCTAGTGTTCTCTTGTGGTTGTTTGGACAATTAACACTGTTCCTAGAATTTAAAACACAGTGAAACTCAGTAGGTTAGGATTTTGTTGAATACACTTCCTTAGATACATGGATATAACACGTTAACAATGATGATGTTGTCATGTCTGAAATGATGCACTGAAAATTTTGTACCTGTGATTTTTTGGGTACCACTGACATTTTTAGCACCTTTGAATGGTCTTTAGTTGAAATATCTATTGGGATCTCATTGTTGGCTCTGGCCCAGGTAGGGGAAGAGTTTATTTTGTTTTCTTAGTAGCTGATGTGAAAATTTTTCCACATCTATTACCGACAATAAAATAAGGAACAGACTTAACTCCAATTACTTGGTAAGAGCTATTATGATTGATGAGGATGTAAACACACAGACATGCATTGGTATTAATCTTTAATTAATCTGGACCATACCATTGTAAATACAACTAGCTAGTACCAAAATGGAGTTGTTTTTTAAGTTCTCCAATGTATAGGGAGACTTGCCAAGATAATCAAGTGCATGTGATCTGTGCTCACAACTAATGCTTCCAGGGGAAAACATGATTTTGTGATTACTTTGTGGCAATTTACATTAGTTATTTTCGTCACTTTTTTGTGGGCTGCATTTTGGTTCTTAACAAGGTCCCACTGATATGAATTAGTTCTTGTTTATAGCCTAAAGAGTCTGAAGTCATGCCATTCTAAAATGAATTTAGTTATGACACATATAGAGAAGGCCTTTGTATCTGTTTTCCTGTGATAGGATTGTGGATTATTTTTGACATTTTAAATTTTGACAAGAATACATAGAAAAAATGAGTGGTTAGACTTAATAGCGCCTTCTTTGCCATGGAAAGGAAATTCTCATGTGCAACCGGTTGCAATTTGCAACCTTGACATTTTGAGCTCATCATGATGTTTTTACCAAATCCAAGCTAACTGTCATACTTGGCTTCATTTATTTAGTTAAGACACCAAGAATCATTTGAATCACACTCATGTGAGCCTCACCATAAAAGAAGTGCTACATTCATTGTTAATGGGTTTCCATTGTTATGGATCACCTAAGTTTCCAATAAAAAATTTCTTGCAGTGATAGATAAATCAATCAAGAAAGTATAACTCTTGGCTTGGATCTATGCAAAATATCATCATGGGCACAAAATGTGGAGTTCGTAAATTGCAACTGGTTTCATATGAGCAAACCCTACATGTCAATTACTAACAGTTTAATGATCAAGTGGCTTTATTGACTGCTAAGATAGGGTTTCTATGTTGTATGATGCTCATCTGTTAGAACTTGAAAGCGCAGTTCTTCCATATGGCGAAATGTGTGCCTCCAACAGCCAAGGTTTACAAATATTCTAAACATTTATCCTTTCTGTCTTCTTGCATGGAAGTTTCTCACACCTTTATTGTACTCTATGTGCCTCCAGCAGCCAAGGTTTACAAATATTCTAAATCACATTTATCCTTTGTGTCTTCTTTTATAGCAGTTCCTCACACCTTTATTGAGTCTGGGCATTTGAAAATGCCCATCTTTAGTCTAGGCTATTGCTTACTTTTTCTTCTGTTATGCTAAAATTATTGCCCTTTGAATATTTTTGCATTCATTTCTTTATCTGCCTTAGCCAAGCAAAGAAGCAGATATTTGTTAAGAATATGTTCTGTATGCATGTGCTCTTCTCTGGCCACAAAGCCACATTTGTGTTTATCAAAGTTTTCTGCAACAGGTTTGTGTTTATTCTAATCATCCAATCATTTTTAAGCAATTGTACATGAAGCCATTATGTTGGGCTGATTTCCTAGATTACTGCCTGTAACCATATGTTCTTTGTTATTATGCTGAACAATGTACTACTGTGGGTTGATGTCATTAATTTTATGTTAGGAAAACTCAAACAGCAGGTTACTAATTACTTGCACTTTCTCTATATCAAATATTTTGCAGATACACTTGGGGCCTGGGTAGTATGGGCCAGCTTGGGCACTGCTCTCTTCAGTCTGGAGACAAAGAACTATTGCCTCGGCGAGTTGTTGCTCTTGATGGCATGGTCATGAAAGATGTTGCATGTGGAGGTGTGCATACATGTACCATTACTGTAAAAGGAGCACTGTATGCATGGGGTGGTGGGCAAGCAGGGCAATTGGGACTTGGTCCCCAAAATGGATTCTTCTCATATACCTCAATTGAATCTGTGATGTTGCTTTGGAATATCCCAAACTTGGTTGTCCCAGCTGGTGTGCAACTGGTCGCATGTGGAAATTCTCACACTCTTGTTTCAATGAAGGATGGCAGGATTAGTGGATGGGGTTATAATGGTTATGGTCAGGCAGCTAATGAAAAATCCACATATGCTTTGTACCCTTCACCTGTTGACTGGTACGGTGGTCTTCTGATTAGCTTTCTGATGGATTCTTAAATATTTATTTTTCGCATTCTAACAGTATATTCATCAATGGTTGAGCTTGTGGACATGCCCACTATTCTAAGAATCAGCCCAATTACTTACAGATGGCCTGTGAGTAGGTTGCAAATATTCATTGCTGGCAATCTTCCCTGCTAAAAGGAGTCATTTTCATGTATAGGCGAGGCCACTGTATGAAGTTCACTGGAATGATTCATGGGCCAGGTGGTCAAGATAGTGTAGTGCCATCTAGTTGTATTCAGATGTACCTGATATGAATATGGGTTATGATCAGCTATCTATAGTGTACTTGATAATAACTCTTCAGGTGTGTTGGAGAAGTGCGGAAACTTGCAGCTGGTGGAGGTCATTCAGCTGTATTAACTGATGCATTCACTCTGAAGGAGCTGTGCGAGTTCAGGCTTGCTGACAGTGTAACTTTATCTAATGCTTCAGAGATAGAGGATGTTGCATATAGAACTGGATCAGATGCATTGGCTCGCCTCTGTGAAAGATTGAGGTACACAAAATATGGAATCTTGTTAATTTTGTTAATAAAATTAATACTTTTGATAATGTTTTATCTGTTAATTTTTAATTGGTTGAAGCAAAACCGTGGTGATGGTCATGCTAAGCATGCATGCATCTCTCCATAAGCAGTGGTCGCTGTATATGAAATCTGAGCCACCACAATTCAGGTTGTTTGCTCTTTAGGAGGGACAGACGTTATTAAATAAGACTTTCTTCATCAGTTCAATAATCAACTGATTTGGGGGTGTAATAAACTGGCATTTTTAGTTGACTTATGGAATCACTCATCAAGCAGGCTGAAAATTCTGCAAGTTACGGATTAGATGATAAGGTTTTACAGTCTTGATAGTTGTTGTAATCTTTATAATTACTTCACTAACAATGTTTGGCTATCTTATTTAAACAATGAGGCTTGGTGTCTGTACTCCAGGGAACTTTTGCTTGATGGTGGTGGTGACTGTGATTGCGATGAGGAAGAGGAGGTCCACAAATAGACAATGATGCAAAATGTTTAGCTGCAATTTTTTTTATTTTTTATTTTTGCATATATTCAATGCTCCATTTGAGAAAAAAAAAAAAAAAAAGGTTAGGAAAGGTAACTGTAATTTAGACTGCTTTATTGGCAGAACAAACATTTTACTTCCATCCTATCTTGTAGTGGGCAGGGAAATGAATTAATTAATTAAAACAGTCAAAAAGCTTGTATTTTATGGGAAATTTAGTTAAACCATTTTAATAAATTGTGGGGTTTAGAGGTCTTCGGAGGAACATTTACTAGTTGATCTTTGGTGGTATCTGCTTCGGTGCGTTGAGGCATTCTTAACGTCCGCCTCCGACAACGATGACACAGAGAGTGGACTGAACACCTGCTACTGGCTGCCGCCTGCCGATCGTGACTATATCTTTTGATAATTTGTCTCACGGTTGTAATGTTTCTCCAGAGAAATAGTGAATCAGTAACTCATAGCTGGGTGCGGTTGATTTTTACCGCAGTTACTTTCCTCTAGCCGCAAGGAAAACAGACTGAAACATTGTTAACAAGACTAGCGAGTAAGTGGCTTATAAGGATTTTAAAGAAAATTTTATTTTTCAAGGACTGATTTAGCATTTATTTATTAGAATAATCCCATTCTTTTCACAATTATTTATATTTTCAATAATTATGCTCCATTTATTCAAACTTTATTCATGCTAGTTACTCATATTATCTTTTATATTATTAACATCATTTATATTCCTTGCCAATACTTTCCAATGAATTAATCAACGGAATGGTCGATACAACTAGTCAGGATCAGTTTGGCCTAATGTTTTTAGGTAAAGCTTACTCTAAATGTTCCATCTAAAGTAGCGAAGGGTTTAATTCTAATAAGTCGGTTCACTCACGGAGGCATCTGTCGGCGAACGTCATCGTAGCTGTGAGCATGGGTTTAGAGAGAGGGAGGGAGAGTTATACTGCTCTGGCTCGTCACATAAATGAGAAGTGAGCTGGTTCTTTCGTATCTGCAAGCGGCAGATATATTCCAGTGGGCACCAACCCGAATACCCAAAGATGGTGACAGAAGAAGAAATTCAAAACCCGAAAGCTGTAGTTTATTTGCTTGCCATGCTATGATGAAGAAATCAACTGATTTCGAGTCAAAATTTGCAGCATGTTGATAGACGTGGCGGTAAAGTATGTGAAGTGCCGGGAACAGACGTGGGGAGTCCACATCTTTGTAATACCTCTATAGGTCGGATGAACTTGTCAGTCACCGTTGCAGCTTGTCCTCTATACGCTGCTAAGAGAGGAATTGTCTGTTTAGAGACCTCATTAGACCTTTATAAATGGGGGCTTTTCCTGTGAAGCTTCCTCTGTAGGGTCTGATAGATTAAACTACAACTAATAACTAGTTTTGTAGACCTCTATAGGTTGAGTTATCCTCTATAGACCTCTGAAAACTGGATTTTACTTACTCTTTTCTAGGGTGTTTTAGAGACTCTGTACTGAAAAATCTCTCCTCTGAGCTATCCTCTTTACTGCAAAACCTTAGTTTTTCTTTGCATTTACTTATTTTCTTCCTTTCTTGTTTCATGAAATGTGTGAGTTGATAAAATTCATTCTTGGGTCTTATATCACTTTTAATTTAGTTTCCTTGTGTTTTTCATTATGTTTCTATAATATTTGAAACTAAACTTGTTAGTGCTATCTTTTTCACTCATGTGTTTGCTCATCATCAAAACTTTGATATTATTGTTTATTTATCTTCAAAATTAAGCTAATCATGAGGTTAATCTTAACACAAGGTTAGATCATCCACTGGGTTCATCACCCGTTATCTATATAATCTACCCTTGGGGGGCATTTATTGGATAATCTAAGTCATTTAGCAAAATTGAGTGGCCCTAGTTTATACAAGCAATGGTCTAAATCACATTAGAGTGATTCATGTAATAAAACAAATACTTAACCACCACTCTTTCAATTAAGTTGTTTAGCTAGCAGTGGGGTATACTTAATAGTATTTCAAAATGGATTTTCCAAGTATTTTTTTCTGTTGAACCGTCCAATTGAAAATGCATATAATACCCTAAAATTGCTTAAGTCCAGTAGTGTGCTAGAGCCAAAGCCCCACCATGCTAGGCTCCATGATGCTAAGGCCCTACCACACTAAGGCTTTACAATGTCAGTTTCCTTAAATCCAGTAGAGTGGTAGAGCCAGACTCTACCAAACAAAAGCCCAGTTATGACAAATCTCACCACGCTAAGGCTTTACAATGTCAATTTGCTCAAATCTACTAGAGTGGTAGAGCTCGATTTCACCACATTGAAGCCTAGCCACGCCAAGGCTTTGCAACCCAAATTTTCTTATATTCAGTAGAGTGGTAGAGCTAGGCTCCGCCAGTCCAGACTTTGCTACACCAAGGTTCTCTGCCCCGCCAGAACCCTACCACACCAAGCTTCGCCACACTAGAGCCTCACTACCAAATCCATAATGCTAGAGATCTTCAAAATGCCTATAAATAGGCATGAAATCCCAAAATTACCATCTTCTTCCTCATGGAACTTAAGACATGAGCAATAGGTCTTCTTTCTCGAGGCAAGTCCTTGATGCTATAATGGCTGCAATAGCCACCTTGATTGCTTGGCAACCTTGATAAGATCTTGCCACAGTCCATGATGGGTCTTCTTCCTCATGATGTAGTGGGTTCTTCATGCCATGTTAGTAGATAACATTAAAGCTCCATGAAAGCTTGGAAAAAGACATCGAATCCTCTTAAACCTTGCATATTTAAGCTTTGAATCTTTAAAACTTAATAAAACAAGAAATTTGTTAATGGGTTTTGTGCCAATCATTGAGGAAGGAAAACTCCCATTAATGGAATAATGGAACACATCTTTCAAAGAAAACAACTAAAGATGATGGGCTCCTTGACTTGAGTGAAATGGGAAAGATTACCTTTCCTAAGTAAATTTCGTAGGCCTACTAATCTCTTGACCATGGATTGAATTTCCTTTTGAAGAAGGATCAACTAATCGAGTTTTTTGAAGGGAGAAAATTAACTTTGAAAGCCCATTAATAGAGTTGAAACCAAGTGGGCCCATAGGATCGCCTGCTTTTTATTTTCCATGGGATATTGGAGAATATTGACTACTCACCCCATTATTCCATCATTTAAGTCAGGATTGAGTCACTAAGTCACTGAGTCATGACCTATCGAGTCAACCCTAGCAAATCATCTTTACGCAAACCAAACCCAACTGAGTCTTCCTCGCTAAGTCACTAAGTTGTGATTCATTGAGTCAAACTTAGCTGGTCTGGTCTTATTTTTTTTAAGTTTTTCATGGGCAATTGAGAACGTTGACTTTTTGCTAAGTCACTACTAAGTCAAATCCAACCAATATGGTATTGTTTTTCTAAATTTCTTGTGGGTAATTAAGAGAGTGAGCCTCACTGAGTAATGACTTATTAAGTGCAAGTACCCAATCTACTTGGTCCCAATTTTTCTAGGCTTCTCTAAAAAATATGAGATAGCCAAGTTGCCAAGGCACTAAGTTGTAATTCATTAAGTCAAATCTTGTTGTAAACTCAATTAAAGTCTCCCATTTTTCCTAAGCTTTCTACAGTTATAAGAAGAGTAAGCAAGCTACATTACCTTTCTTGGTCTTTTTTCAGTCTAAAAACAAAGAGGTCACCCAATCTTAACTTCTTCCTAAGATAAACCAATAAGATTAAAATGCTCAATCTTTAGGTTGATCCAGTTCCTAGTAACTTTGTTTATAGATGAGTTATCCACTTCACTCACTAGCTTGAGGCGATTCATAAAATGTCTAGCCATCATAGTGTGCTTGGCAATCCCAAAGAAAGCACATTTGCTCAGAGAAGAGTAATTCTTTCGGTCTCTAAGTGCATTGTACTTTTTTTAAATCACTGATTTTCTTCTTTCATGAAGATGTAATGAGGATCACTTATGCTCCAGGATGTAAACATATAATTTTCTGATATACACAAATAAGTGTAATTAATTGAGAATGTCATTCATGGAAATTATTTCATTTATTTCACCATTACACAAAAATGTGTGCTGATGTTATGATTTTTCCATTTCATTCTCTTTGTCTCCATACAGATCCCTAGGATGCACATGCATAATTTTAAGGCAGTAGGATGTTGGAAAGGAATATTATCTTCACTTACCTTTACCCTTGCATTTTCTAAACTTGGATCAAGATCTTGTTTGAAAGATCCTCCTCCCCACCCTTGATTTTTCAATTGACACTTCTTCATTTTCTTTGTTGTCTCATCTACATCACTTTCACTCTCCTTAGTTGGGGTTAATCCAAATTCACCGAAGATAACATGCACAGACTCTTCAACTGCTTAAGTTCTTTTGTTGAAGACTATATATCTTTTCTATTTGATAAATAACCACGAAAGACTACTTCATCACTCTTTGGATCAAATTTATTAAGATTGTCTTTTCCATTATTTAGTACATAGCAAATACAATCAAAAGAATAAAAATAAGATATATTTAGTTTCTTGCCTTTACAAAGCTCATATGGTATTTTCTTAAGAATGACGCTAATGGTTACTTAATTTAGTACATGACAAGCTATATTAACTATTTTTCTCCAAAATATTTTGGATATTTTGCTTTCATGAAGCATAGTTTGAGCCATTTCATATATTGTTATATTTTTTCTTTCTACAATTCCATTTTGTTGTGGAGTTCTAGGTGCATAAAAGCTATGGTGGATTTCTTTTTTCTCAAAATATTTAATAAATTTTCTGTTTTCAACTTCATCATTATGATCACTTCTAATAGATGCAATTGGGAGCCGCTTCTCATTTTGCACCGGTTTGGAAAATAAAGAGAACATTGAAAATGTTTCATTCTTACTCGTCAAAAGTGTTACTCAAGTAAATCTTGAGTAATCATTCACTATAACATATATATATATATATCTTCTTCCACCAAGACTTAAAATTTTGAATGATCCAAATAAATCTATATATATAACTATCCAAGAGGCCTTGAGGTGGAAACTTCACTTTTAGGTGAAAATGATACTTTGGTCTATTTCTACTTGGCTTACAGATTTGATCCTTGTCATATTTAAGCTTGCATAGATGTGACACCCCAAAAATTTGGGGTAAAATTTTTTTTGAAATAATTATTTTGAATAATTATGCAAAAGAATTCATGAAAATTTGAAAGAAGTTATATATGTAACTTAATTTAAATACAAGAGTGATGATTAACAACATGTGAATGTCATTTAGGTTGCATGGATTATTGCAACAAGGTTATTAAAAAGTGTTGCAGAGAGGTTGCATGTGCATGGCCTAGAGTGTCTTGTCGGAGCACTGAAGGAAGAGCATGTTTAAATGCTCCATCACCTCAAGCTCCAGCAATTTTTTGTCCTTATCTCTCTCCCCCCCACCCCATGTCTCTCCTAGCTCCATTTCTACACCTCTTTTCAATAGATTTTTGTAGGAAAAATCATTGTATTTGAGTGCTATTGCCACCCTAAATGAAAATCCATCCCTTTTAGTGGTATAGGAAGAAGAGAAATTGGGAATTCTCACCAAAGAAACTTTTTTATTACAGTTGGCAGAAGGGATTGAAGATTTGGAGTAGAATCGATAAGAAATTGTAGTGGTGAATGTTTTTCCCAAGCTAATTGGTAATTCATATTTTAAAAAGAGAATGTTCTACAAGTTTATGGGAGTTAGGGTATGAAATTTAATGGGTTGTTCTTGTATTTTTATGTGGAATTGATTAAAAGGCTTAGTTGTAATGTTAGTGGAGGAATTTGGCCGTAAGAAAGCCATGCAGATGGTTGTCCATGGGCTACATAGCCACATCTTAGCCCTTGTATAGTATATGTTGTCAATAGATAGGTTGGAAAGAGAATTGATGGATTGGGCATGGTAGATTAGTTAGCAAGATTAATTTCAGTGTTAATCATATAGAACCATGACAAGATATATTGGAAATGAATTCCAGGTATTGCACCTTGCTGGGAATTGAGAATTTGAATGACGCATGATAAGTGTTTGATGAAATGACACTATGGAAAGCAAAGCGTAGTTGGGTGGTTTTGTCACAATCTGATTATTCATTAATGTTGGGCTCTTAAAAAAAGCCATGGCTGGAATCCATTATGTCAACAAAAATAAATTTTTTTGCTCTGCAAACAGGTCTCATCTTCATTCATGCAATTGAAGTAGCGTGATTGGTATCCGTCACAAGTGGATACAGTTGGTTCAAAATTCTAAGGGTGGATTTACATGGCTGGATTTACATTCAGACAGCATGAGTCGCCCGTGCAGTCAAGGAAGATCAATAAGGTGGGGAATTAAGCCTTCTGCTGCACGAATTGAAGGATGCAGATGGAATGACATCACGCTCCGTGCAGTTGAACGAAATCTATCTGCCCGTGCAGGTGGAGTCGTGCAAGCGTGCAAGCAGGCTTTTAGCCAAAGAAGTCAAGACAGCAAACGGAACCCCTTACTCATGCAGTTGGACCTGTGCAGCTGAGAAGATAACTCCACTGTGTAGTTAGACATGAAACTTGTCTAGAGGACATTGCTTTTGCCCGCGCAACTGAGTAAGTGACATGATCGTGCAGTTGGAAATTTTCTGAGTGGCGCAGCTGAAGAGAAACGTGGTCAGCAAGGAAACGTGATTGTGCGTAGACTCTGCTTGCATGGTTGAACGAAGGGCGTGCAAGAGGAAACTCCCTGACCAGCTTAGTTGAAAGATGGCGCAGCCTCCAAGCTATGCAGATGAGATAGCCCAATCAAAAAATTACCACTATAGATGGGGTGAACATCGAAGCTGCAGGATCAAAGAAATGTAGCTCAACAATGAAAATTCCACCCAGAACCGATCGAAGAACCAAATGATGCTTGTTGGTGAAACGTGGGAACTGAGCAAGATGGGACGCATAGTCAGGATGGAGTTTTGTCCATTGAACATTGATTTCTTGCCCGTGCAACTGAGCGAGATGAGCTATTGGGTTTGCTTCCAAGATAATGCCGTGAGCCTTCTTCCCAATCAGCAGGAATTCAACCTTCTTCCTAATCAGCAGGAATTCATTTCGGATGAATTTTGCCCGTTAGGTGTAGCATTTACCTGCGTAACCAAGCTGCTTTCAGCTTGTTGTTTGCATAAATAAAAATGCATCGAAGTCCCCACCCGTGCAGTTGAAATGGCATAGATGGATAGGCTGGGTAATACTATTAACCGTGCAGTTGAAAATGAAAAAGACGAGTTAACCTGCTGGTACAGCTATGACACACTATCCCCGCTGCCCGCGTAGTCAAGCTTTTCACCTGGGTAATACTTCAACCTGTGAAGTTGAGGAAATGTGCAGTCAAGAGGTGCAACCAAAGTTGCCAATGTGCAGTCAAGAGGTGCAACCAAAGTTGCCGACATGGCGTGCAGCTGAGAAGCTAGCAAACAGTGCAGCCAGCAAGCCGTGCAGATGAGATGCAGACTGCACAGTTAGAAGTGGTTCTCGGGCCGTGCAGACTATGCAGTTGAGGTGGTTTTCGAACACGTGCAAACAAACCTCTACACGTGTAGTTGAACCTATGCAATTGGGATGGTAGCGTGAAGGCTTACTTGCACTATCAGGATTTTTAAATCATTAGAATTAGTTTGATGGATTATATGCTGAATCGTATATGTGTTTTTTGATATATTAAAAATTGAGATAAAATGGAGCTGATAATAATGCATTCAAGTGTGCAGCTAGATGTACTCACATGATCAAAACCATCTGAATCATCCAAGCCAATTCCATGGGATTTGAAGTTATTTTATTCATAAACATGAGCATACATATTACCTAATTTAATTGCATGATACCAACTTAAGCATGCATGCAATTAAATTTAGCGGGGTGGAATCACACATGAACATGGGTGTATTTTTAACCCATGAATAAAAAATAAATTAATTGCATGGTACCCACATTAGATATGCATGCAATTCATTGGATCAATAATCCACATTATTAAAAAAATTTAGGGGTGGCTCAATGATGTAATGAAGCTTTGACTTCCACAATTGCCCCCAGCAGTGCAAGTGGAGTGGGTTTCCATAATTGCCCTTAGGAGTGCAAGTAAGTATTTCCAAGATGCCCCCCAAAGTGCAAGTAAAGTGGGCATTCCAGAAATGCTCCTACGAGTGCAATTGAACTCTATTTATAGGATTACCCCTAGGAGTGTAGTTGGACTCCACATTTTAAAAATGCCCCTATAAGTGCAATTGAACTCTTGTTTCTAAAAATGCTCCCCAGAAGTGCAATGGAATTCCAATTTTCACAATTGCCCTTAAGAGTACAAGTGAAGTGGACATTCCAAAAATGCTTCTAGAAGTGCAATTGAACTCCAATTTCTACGATTGCCCCTAAAAGTATAATTAGGCTCAAGCCTATATATATCCTTATCTCTCCCTTCTTAAGGATATAAAATTTTGGATTGAAGGAACTTGGGGACTCTTCTAGAGGTAGGTGCCTCCCTTAATACTAGTGGCCTTTGGCTACTGGTAAATTTTCATGTGCTTGAGGGCACCCCCCTTGGCCCCACCATTATACGTACATGGGTCCCACCCATACTATGGTAATGGTGGGTCTCATATAATTAGCGGATAATAAGATAATGCTGGATTAGACATTTAAAATATATTAAAACCTGTTTAAATACTAATTCGACCTTGTAAATGATAGAGTTACCTTGGAAACAACTCATGAAATCAGAGAGATGATGACATTATCTTAAATTAATTAAGAACTATTATTAGCACTAATCATGATTAAGCTTAACTAACTCAAAGTATAATTAGGCTTAATTCATGTAACCTGATTCTAGGATCTCTCATATGTTAACAATAAAGAATGCCTACTTTTGGTTTTTCACAGGATATTAAAAAATATCACCCATCCAAATCATCCAAAAACCTAAGTATAGGACTGAGTCACTGATGAGTCATTGAGTCATGACTCACCGAGTAAAAACTTAGCAAACACTACTCATTCGAAAGCCTCAATCTAGGATCAGGTCACTGAGTCACTGAGTCAAACCTTAGCAAAACTACTTCAAATTAGCTAAACCTAGTCTAATCGGCCCAGTCTTCCTAAAATTCTCATGGGTAATGAGAGAAAGCTGACCAAAATCTAGTCAATCTAGCTCACTCTTTCTAAGCTTCTCATGGGTAATGTGAGAGAGCTAAGTAAAATCTAGGTTACCTATTTTCTTCTGGTCTCTTTCAAGTTTAGACACAATAGAGATTATCTGGTCTTGAGTCCGTTCGGGATATGCAAATTGGGTTATAAATTACCTACTGTCTCTATGGTTTCTTACAGTTTAAATAGTAGAAATCATCAAGTTTTGATTCCATTTAGGATATACCAATTTGATCAAAATACTCATTCTTTAGGTTAACCAGTATCTAGAACCTAGTCTAGAGCTGTGTCATCCTATTTGCTCATTGGCTTGAGGCGATCTCTTAAATATCAAGCAATCATAATATCCTTGGTGACCCTAAATACAACACACATTTATTTAAAAAAAATGTGTATTTTATTTTTGGGTCTCTAAATGCATTGTACTTTTCCTTTTAATCAAGTATTTTCTTCCTTTGTGGAGATGTAATTAAGACCACTAGCGGTTTGGGATGTGAATATGCAATTTTTTGATATACATAGCAAGAGAAATTAATTGAGGATATTCAATATAAAAATGAAAATTGTTTGATTCATTCAACAAATGATAAATCTCACTTTTTGTTTTATATTTGTTTTAGTTCCTCTTTTTTGTACTTCTTAAAATTAATTAGGCATTAAGTAGAGTATTATATTCTACTTAAACAGGGCATTGTATGTGTATGGGATAAGGACATATCCTAATGAGGATTTGATGAATCGTCTTTAGTTATGAAATTGGGTTAGAAACTCCTATTTAAGCAAATGTGGATTTCAAATAAGGTATATGTTATCTGTTTAGGGTTCATCAGACCTTAATTGGGATTGAGCTATAGAACTTCAGATCAAGGATGTGATTGTCTCCATAAAGGTAAGAAGGTTTCTTTTGTTATGCATGAATGTGAATTTAGGTGGGTATAATATGTATCCCATGGTTTTTTATACGGGCACCATGTTTGAATGTTGTTTTTTACATTGTATCTTGATTTGAAATAATGAGATTATGGATTTCCTTTGGAAATCAAATTTTGCTATATTTGTTCAATTGTTTCATGATGGAACCATATATTTCCATGTATTTAATATGGAAGTTGGATTTTGTTGTATGTGTTTAGTTGGTTTTTTGCTTTAAGCAATCAATTTAGTTATTGAATCTTGCATTTTATGGCATTTTATCATAAGGCATATTGTACATGATTGAAACATGTGATATATGAGACTATCTTAAGCCATGTGTGGGTTGAATTACTTTGGCATTGTATTGCATGGCCTTGCAAAGCATTTCATTATGAATTATGAACATAATGGGCATGGTTGAATCATATGATGTGAGGATGTTTTGATGATTGAGTATTAAAGAAACTAAGGTATCAATGTGGCTAAGGAATTAGGATGGGTGAAAGAAGATCCAAGTGGAGAAAGTGAATTGCAGAAGAACGGGGTGCTAGTATGACAATAGTGCACCTATAATTTTTGTGAGTTTTTGGAAAAAGCCTTGAGGAGATCTTTTTATGGTATTTCTTGGAGGCTTTAGAGAGGGAAAGGAGGGCATATAAATGGTATTTGTGTGATGATATGACAATGATAGTGCTTGGGTGACACGAACATGATACGACTATGATAGTGAATGGGTGACAAGAACATGATATGACTATGATAGTGCCTCGATGGCATGTACATGATATGATTATGATCGTGCTTGGATGGTACGGACTTGATAAGGCCATGATAGTACCTTGGTGGTACAGATATGATATGTATATGATTGTAACTTGGTGGCATGAATGCATGAATTTGTTTGGCTATGTTATGACACCCGTGGGGTGTGGATATGCCTTTGGTGGCATGAAAATGATTTGATACTTGTAAATTACATGATTTGTAAAATTGAGCAGTGATACCTAGTAATTCATAAGCATACTTGATTTTTCTTAGTAGATTTGGGTGATGAATCTATGATCCCTGTGTTGTAATAAAGGTGGAGTACCATAGAGGGCAATGATAGAGCTATCCCAAACTTGTCAACATTCGTAGACAAGGTTATGGGGATATATCAATTGCACATTGAAGAGGGAAAGGATTGTGCTTCAAATCTGGTAAATTTATTCTTAGTAATGGTATGGAGACAATGAATACATATGAATAAGGATGCCTTGATGATAAGGCTGGTTTTGGTAATGACATGATGAGGATAAATGTATAATGATAAGGATGTCTTGATGAATAAGCTGTTCTTGGTAATGATATGATAATGATCAATGCACGTAGATAAACATGCCTTGACGATAAGGCAGTAGATAATTCTTGATTATGAGAATGAGTTGATAATGAAATTGCATATGAGCCTGGTTATGAGGGTAGGTGCATCATGGGCATGTGGACACTGCATATTGGATTTGATAATAATTTTGTAATGTTTCATTTGCTACTATTTTCCATTTCACCTACTTATTGATTTTTCCTAGACATGTGCTATTTTATATATGGTTTTTAGTTAACAAGTCAGAAGACCGAGCCCAACATGGGGTTAGAGCTCATGATCGGGGATAGGTTGACCCTCATGCTAGTTGATGGTTTTGGATGTTAGAAATTTTATTTTTGAGTATTTGGTATAATGTGTATAATTTGTATAAGTTGTAAATTTAAAAGATTCCAACTTCATATATATAAGTCATGTATAAAATAATTACACTGGCATGTCAAAATAGTGGAATATATGTTAGTATTGTGATGTACCATCACAATGCGACTTATGATTCTGGGTAACATGTGAGTGTATAATGTTGCATATAATGACGTTCATGGATGTATGGAATTATGTAGAAATTGATGTATAGGTCTGAAATGTAAAATTTTAGGGGAGACTTTGCATGAAGTTCTCCTTTGCATTGTAATTAAGTTATACCCTATGAGTGGGGTGTTAAAGTAGACCACTTACCAAGGTTTTTTCCAAAGTAATTTAATATTTGACATATTGATCTTATGCCACAACCATAGATCATCATCAATAGCAATCAAGCATAATAAACTGATCAAGATACACCAAATATATAATCTTATATCTTTTCTTAGTAAAAAGAACACTGTCATTTATATCAAGTACATTACATATTGAAAATTCAAACATGACTTTATAACCTTCATCACACAATTGGCTAATACTTAATAAATTTAATTTGAGTCCATTGACAAATAAAACATCTTCAATGCATGCACTAGACAAGCCATAAACTTTACTTTTTCCTTCAATACACGCACTAGATAGAAATCTACAACTACAGGCCCGAAGAAAAGAAAGAGAGGTGTAGACCCAGGCCCTCCAAGCAAACCTATGTTTGTGAATGAACAAGCTGCTGCAAGGTTTCAAAAATCAATCATAGGGAGGAAGTGCATTCCGGAAAGAGGGTTTGAAAATCCTCATGGGGTTATTCATGAAATAATTGAGGATCAAGAGTGGGAATCATTTACATCACAACTAGGTGCCACTTTTTTCCCTTTGATTGAAGAATTTTATGCAAATGCCAAAGAGCAACAATTGTCAGATCCTCACAAATTTAAAGCATTAGTGAGAGAGAAGATGATTCCATTTGATGGAACTTCATAAATAAAATTTACAACCGTCCTAACATTAATGAAGATGACTATTCTACTTTGGTGGAGCATGGCCCCAATTATGATGAAATCATCAGCTTCCTTACAAAACCTAGGACACAATGGAAGCAGAAAGATGATAAGGTACTACATTTTCCATGGGGACAACTCAAAGATGAAGGAAGAGCGTGGCACTACTTCATCTCCATCAAGTTGCTGCCCACTAACCACTTTGCAGATGTCACTTGGGATAGGGCAATTTTAAGCTATGCAATGCAAATAGGCCTATCGATCGACGTGGGCAGGGTGATTGAAGGTTCAATTATGTCCATCATTGAAGGACACACCATTGGCAGCTTTGGGCACCCTTCCCTCATCTATGAATTATGTTTGCAAGTGGGTGTCCCTACAAGCACCATAGAGGAAATACAACATCCATACCCACCAATCACTCATGTAGTAATTTTTCCTTTGAGAAAAAAGGTGGCACAAGTGAAGGGGTAGGATCATTTTCTCAACTAAGATCTTCACAAAGGATATAGGCTTCATCTTGAATTAGATGTTATTGAATAGCGCAATGTAACACCTAGGGTGTTAATTTTAGTTAATTGTATACTTAATTATTATTATTATGAATATAAAGGGAATGATTTGAGATATGGAGAAATATAGTTTGAAATGAAATGATTCAAGTATGTATGAATTGCATAAAAGTTTCATAGAATTGTGTTAATTAAAAATCATATGTGCATTATTATGTGACATGATTACAAGTTAATTGAGGTAAAATTTTGGTGCCTTTTATGTTATTTTTATGTGGAATAAATGATAGAAAAAGAATGAGGAAAGAAGGGTTGAAAAAAGATGAAAAATCAAGGAAAAAGAGGGGCAGCGAAAAGTTAGGCCGCGACACCAGTTCATGCAGACAGAGCATGGACGGATAGTAGAATCTTGGGCTGCGATTCAGGGATCTTGCGCCTTGGCACCATTTTGTGTGGACGATTAGCAGAAAGCTAGCTGCGACATAAGAAAGTAGAGCCATGGCTCAAGTCAACGTGGTCAAGTCGATGGGCTATCTTTTTAGAGTTGTTTTATGATTTTTTTCATTTCTATCTTCCCTTATCCCTTCCCCCAGCCCTTATACACTCCAAAACCTAGTGATTTTAGCTTCAAAACAAGAAGGTTTAGATGGGTAATTAGTCTAGAATGCGTCAAAGCTTGGATTTTAAGAGTTGGATGGTGGAAAATGGAAGAAAACCCAGTTTGTTGGAAATTGAAGGAGCTACTTGGGGCTTGGAGCTGAGATTCTTGTTTGGGGAGGACGACTACACATGAAATTGAAGGTGATGTCATTTTCTCCAATCGAATTTCATTTTTTGCTAAGGTAGGGTTTTGTGACATTCGTGAACATGGATTTTGGAGAAGAAAATGATATATATTGCTATAAATTTATGGGGAAAATAATTTAATGAATTGATTATAGTGATTAGGCTTGAGAAATCACAATTTATGCTAAATTAGGGTTTATGAATAGTAAAATTTGGCAATTTGTATTTTTTTTGTGTAATTATGATGAGAAAATGGATTAAGATAGATTATGGTGGTTTCAGACTTGTTTAAAGGTAAGGAAAATTGATTTTGGGCTATGATCTAATGGGGTCAAAAATGGATTTTGTGTAAGAGTTATGTGAGCCATGAATTGGCTAAATTCAAAGCTTAATTAAGTTGTTTTCAGGTTGTTTAAGTGTTAATCATGTCATATGTAAGATAAATGTTGTAAGGAAAGAAGTTTCTTGTGATATGTTATTGAGTAACCCTAATGTAATTAGTGTTAAGTAGATGTTTGATGATATCTTTCCATGAGGAAAGTGATGTAATTGTTATAACCTGAAAAGTATTAACATGGTATATTTGAATATATGATTATAATGATTAAAGTGTATGGTTAATGTAATTCATTAATATGATATGATCGCTATTATGAGTAAATGAAAATCGTTTTATCTATCGGACCAATGGAGAGGGGAGGACAAGCTTGAGAACTCAAAGAGTTATGGAACAAATCATAAGGTAAGTAGGCTTTGACTGCAAAATGCATGGATGGAGATATAGAACATCCCATTGTTTATTTTCAGGCATGTACATTTTGTTTGGGGGATTTGAAATATCCCATATTTTCTAAAAGTTGATGATTTATGAACAATAGGGATAGTAAGTATCCCTTGGATTGTAATGATCAGTAGATGTTTAGAAAGGGTGATAATTAGAGATAAAGGGTATTTTGTGTTTTATAGATATTAGTCTTATTCTTGTGTATAGATGTCTAAAAGAAAGAGATAAGTACTATCCCAACACTATGTATAAATTGATAAGTAAGATTATCGCATACGAATGCTTGGTTGGATGAGAATAGTAGAAATTTCCCTATGTTTTATCCATTGATGTACATAATATAATGTAATTGATGGGGATAATGATTATCCCATATTTATTCCTATCATTATATATGTGTGAATGTATATGTATGAATAAGAGAAATTGTGGGGATTTTGAGTATCCCAAAATGCCATGTGTGATGATTGAATGATAGTGTATGTAGAAGGAATGAGAAGCATTCCAAGAATTATTTTGGGCTTAGTAGTATGATAGAAGTGAGGTGATGCGAGGTGCCTAGAGGGCATGCTTATGGTGTTATGATTGCATATGCCCAAAGGGCATAGAGTATTATAGTATGTGATGAATCAAATTATAAATCCTCATAAGTGCATGAACATATAATAGTATAGTGTGCAATGCAAGGGTCGATCCCACGGGAAATGTTCAAACCAATTTAATTAACTTTAGTTACTTATCACTATCTTAAAGGAATGTGATTTAAGATAAGCAAATATAAATGATAACTTGAATAAAATTGCAAAAAATCAAATAGTTATAGGTAATGTAGGTGAGATCAACAAAGTGCAAGGGTCTAGGGCTTAGATTTCACTACTTAATGATATTCTTTGCTATTGGAACATTGGATTCAATGCATAACTTGGATTCATTCTATCGAATATGAGATTATTACCATTAGGTGTATAGGTTTAAGTCAAGGATTTTTACTCATTCAAATTACCTATGGTGTGTAGTCTAACTAAGGTGAAAACCCATTAGGCTTAAGAACATATGAATTAAATAGGATGGTTTAGCATAAGGTGTGTACCATAACCACCTATCCTTTTCATTAAATGGTGCTCATGGTTTTGCATATGGTGTGTGCCTTAACCATACTAGATAATCAATGTGATTCGTGATATTATTGATCAAGTAATATATCAAACCAAATGAAAGGAAATAACTTAATGAATGAAAACATATGATTTGCATTAAAGAGCTAACATTTCCAAATAACAAAACGTATCTGAGAGAGTTACATCTTCACCCTAGGAAGAGAGATTTATGCATAACGAAAAAGGAAATAACTCCCTCTATGAAGCTCAACACAATGTAGGCCATCTTCTTCTTCCTCCTTGCTTCTTTGAAAACTCTCCTTCTTTCTCCTCCAAAAATCTCCCAAAGCTGTGCCCTCAAGGAACCCTAAAATGAATGCAAAAAAATGCCACCAATAACCTCCAAAAAGATCCCCCCTTGAGCAACAATCACACTATCAACAATTGGAAACCTCTAAACTGAATTGGAATATAAACTAGTATTCATAGAGGAGATTTCACAAATATCCAGAATTCATAATGAACATACTTCAATACCACCCCAAAAAGGACTATAGTAATTTCACCATTTATACACAATCGTCATCGCAACTCTCCACATGAAACATTATTAGAGAAGACACTTCCAAATGCACCACATTTTCACCCACTGCTCATGCTTGCTTGGGTTCAATCAAACTATCAAGCAATTGATGTGCATCAAGAAAAATCTCCTCCTAGCTTACAAATCCACTTCTAACTCCACTCCAATGCACAAAACACTCTCTAAACACTTCCAAATGCACCACTCTCCAAAGAAAAATCCAAAATGTTTCCCCTTAAGCACTTCGTTGAACACCTAGGGTGTACAATGTAAACTTTTCCTCCAAACACTCCAATCCACCAATGAATGTTGCAATAACATGCAAGAATCACAACTCCAAGAAATGAAGTAAGTGTATTTCAGCTAATTATGAGAAGCTTCTTCACCACCCTAGAAAAACCCAACTTGTTGTGAAATCCCCAAATGCATGAATGGAGGCTAAGGAGATGAGGATGGGGATGTGCGTGTTTGTGAAGGGAAAAGGGGAATAGAATGCACTGAGAATATTTGGAGAGAAAAAGATATGGGAGGCGTCTTTGAAAGAGAGGGAGAAATGCAATGCTAGGGTTGAAATGGAATAGACGAAAAATGAGGAGGCTCGATGGGTTTAAAGAGGGATGGTTTGCATGCCACATCATGGATTGGGGGATGCCACATCATGAAAAATTATGGTTTCCTCATTTTGTAATGGTCTAGAAGGGATGCCGCATCGTGCCGAGTTGTGCATTTTGCTGACCATTCACAACTTGAAATTCGAACTTCACCCTACGTTGTACATTCCCACACTGTGTCATGTGGTTTGCTAGCCATTTGTAACTTGAAACAATACATTTCACTTCAACTTCAAGCAATGCATTTCATGAACTTGCACTTCATGCACTATCAAAATTCTGAATACCCACACACTTCATGCAATAACCTTCAATCCGGGTCATGGAAGTTATGCTACAACAACAATTGGAAACATGTTTCAGCCGCCACATATTGCCACATACCTCACTCTATTGCCCCTCACACTTGTTTCAGCTGTTCATTATGCCTCCTTGTTCCATAAACACATTTTAAGCCTTTGATTTCATGATTGTTCTAGATGTTCCCGTTACTCCAATTTCTCATAATTTAACTCTTCATTTGCTCCAATGTTGATTCCTTCCCTTGCAATTTAGTTTGAGTTTCTCCAAGTTCTTCCACTCATGAATTTAACCTGTACAATATACAAAACAATAATTACTAATTGGAACAAAATGGGAAGAGGGAGTCATAGTTGCTTAAGGGGGTCCAATGCCAGTGGCACTGCCATGATGGCTGCATTCCATTTTTGGTTCTCCTTTACACATGTGTGGATTGTCTATCTTGAAATTTCATGTGTTGTACTCCCTTATATCCAAATTTATGACTCAACCTATCAATTTCAAAATAATAGTTTAGTAAGTACAACAAATATAAAATGAAAATATGATTTTTCATCCTAATAATTCAATCAAACCCTTGTAACTAATGCAACTTATTGCAAATTAAATACTAGCAAAATCATCACTACTCCTAAACATTTGAAGTAACTTCAAAACTCAAAAGCTTGGATTACCTCCCACAAAGCACTGTATTTAACACCTAAGCGAGATGACTTCCCTTTTTATGGATTGTCGAGATTACAAACTTCATTTAATGACAATTGCAAGTCATTTCTGACATATTGCTTCACTCGGTGCCCATTGACTTTGAAAGTGCTTTCGTCTTTTAGATTCTTCAGCTCGACGGGTCCATGTGGAAACACCTGATTAACTAAGAACAGATCAACCTAGCGAGATTATAGTTTTCCTGAAAACAAATGCAAACGTGAGTCATATAGTAAAACTTCCATTCCAAGCTCAATGCACCATTTGCAAATGAATTCATCATGATACTTCTTTATCCGTTCCTTGTAAATCTTTGCATTCTCATATGCTTTGTTCCATAGCTCTTCTAGTTCATTGAGCTAAATTTTCCTCTGATCTCCTGCTTTCTGCAAATTAAAATTTAGATTTTGGATTGCCCAATATGCTTTGAGCTCTAGCTCAACTAGTAAGTGGCAGGCTTTCCCGAAAACAAGTCTATAAGGACCCATTCTGATTAGGGTTTTGAAGGCAGTTCTATAAGCCATGAATGCATAGTTTTAATGATAAACAAAAACTTGATTAAACTAAGTACTAATGAATATCTGTCAAGCACTTAGTATGCAAAAATAGCTTGTAGAATGATAGAACTTACCGATAATAGAATGCATAAGGATTCAAAAGAAAAACAGTGGAATCGGAACATGCTCTAAGACATCAATTTGCTTAAACAAATAGACAAATGTTTCAGACAAATACAAAGCTTAAGACAAAATGAAGATGCAGACTTTTTGTCTGTGACATCTCAGCTATCTAGAATTTGTCTAAAATCTCATATTAAAGTCCCAAAAAAACGTAGAGGTAAAGATGAAGTTGGATTCTATGAATCTGTCTAGGAATTCATTTGCTCACAATCAGTTGTTTGTCTGAAATCAACTACAGACAAAGTAAAGTGAAGAAGGACTTCATCTCAAGGTAAACATTTTGGCAATCACAAAAGAGAAGACTTACATAGGGCAAAGTAGAAAGAAGAAGCTTCATCTATTTGAGAAAATTTGAGCAAGGTTCATCCTAGATTAACTTCGAACAAAGTGGTGGTTTCGATAATTTGTTTGAAACTTACTTCGAATGAATTGAATGAAGCGGCGGACAAATTGAATTGATGGAATTCATCTGAATTTAATGTCTTCTTTCCAAAACTATGAATCAGTCAGCACTATAGCATCTCCTCATCTGATACTTGCCTGAATCAGCAACTCATCTTCTTCTCTATCAAGGTCAGTGCTATAGACATTCCAGTTGATAAGAATTAATTAGAAGATAGTGATTTTCAAATGGGAGCTTATCAGAATGGTCTTCTACAATTAATGAAGGCTACCTACCACTAATGGTTGGAATTCAAAGCTAATATAAATACAACAATGCTAGGATGAAGAAAAATAACCAACCTGAATGAACAAACAAACAACAATTTTACCAAGATGAAACGTTCCACATTCAAGAGAATTGAGCCTTGCATTAAATCTTTCTCAACATCCATTAAAGGTCTTCAACCAACATTCGGGAAGAGCGTTTATTTTAGCATTCAAGTTTTAAATATCTTCCCCTATGTTTTTTGTGAAACACTTGTATGAGTGTCTTTAATTTCTATGTTCTTAATCTTACAATTTCCTTGAGCTGGTAAGTTGAGACCAGGTGTAACATCTTGATACCTAGGACACTACATTCTTATATTCTAGAGAAGAATTTTAGCAAAAATCTAGTAGAATTTATCCTAAATATAAAAGTTCCATACTTGTACATCATTCTCCACATAATATCATAACTCTACTCATTTATACATCAATAATATGATCATGATTACACACCCACATATTACCCATAATCAAAAGCCGCATTGTAATTATAATGACATAACTGGACTATTATAAAAATTCATCCATGTATATCATATACAATCTATCACTATGACATACCAATACATCTCAATATACATCATTTTAAGCCTTTCAAATATCAAATGCACGTATATTAAAATGTTCAAAATAGGATTCTAACATTCCAAATCACCAACAAGCATGAGAGTCACCATATAATCCTGATCATAAGCGCTAACCCCATGTTGGCCTTCATCGCCTGACCTATCAAATAAAGCCCATGAATAAAATGGTGTGAGTTTGGGCAAACTCAGTAAGCAGGCAAAAAAAAATGATAAGATAAATAATCCAATAAAACAACATACTCAAATCCAAAACAAGTATAAATTTATGATATACTAAGTTTCATGAAAATGCAGCATGTCTCCATGGCTATAATGCACATGTACTCATTACTCAGACACAATTCACCAAGATTAGACACATCCTCAAATACATTAGCATTATGAAGTCATACTCATGTAACACCCCACTTCAGGGTGTTACTATAGGACAGATTCACAAGGAAGCTCATGCAGAGTCTCCCCTAAACTACCTAATCTATGACCTACATCATCATTCATTCTATAGAAATTTACATTTAAAACAACAATGATCACATTAACATACACCCACTTCTTGCCCAGAACCGATAGTTTGCATTGTGATGGGGGTTGTCAATAGGTGAATATAGGTGACATGAAGTTATGCAACATAAAAAAACAAAACTTAATACATATTTACATCACCCATATTCATAAATCCACTAATACTCACTTTATATACATGCCAAAGGTAATTTCAAAAGAAAACTCTAAACACTAGGACCACTAGGCTAATATAGATTATGACCTATCCCAATCTTGAGCTCCAACCCCATGTTGGGCTCCTTCTACTGGCCTGTAAACTAAAAACAAAAACATAATAAAATAGGGTAAGTCTGTGCAACTCAGTAAATAGGTAAGCGATTAAATAACAATCAAATAAATAAGGTCTTAAAATAAAACCCATTCCATACAAGTACAATCAATGGCAAGGTATTAGTTATGATAATGCAAGAATATTGTGCGCAACTAATGCATGTTTGCGAATTAGATCATTGCCTTATCTCAATCCATTTAGACTCTACTCATACCCAGGCACATCATCCACTATCACCTTGATACACAGCTCATCATCCCTATATCATCAACTCAATCCATGATTGGGAGGCTATCTACTGTGTAGACTCGGCCCTTTTACTACCTCAATGTGTCCCGGTTTCTCTTTGCACTCTTGGCTACGAAGCCTGCCAGGCCCACAATAGCTTTACCACTGCTCTCCGTGGCACCCCACCCTCATTGCTCTATAAGAATTACATGTTCTACATTCACACCTTAATGAAGTAATTAGGTATATCCCACAAACCAGGCCATTTCAAGCCATCACCATATACAGATGTTAGGTCAACTGGGCTATCTAGTTATCATAGCCAAGCCCCAGGTGATCACAGGCCTCATTGCATCATAGGCGGTAGCCAAGTCATCACAAGCCTCTTCGCCAGGCTAGATCCAATATAACCTAGCCATCTCGGCATCTCCACATCCCCTCAATACCATCACATGTATACATCTTTTAGGTACCTCCACACTCCGTTTTAGATATTACCATAGCTCATAGTAATATCTCATATCTTCCATAAAAATTTCATTTTTCAATATATAAAAATATTCTACAAAATTTCCCCAAAAATCATTTTTCTTTTTTTCTTTTATTTTTTGCTGTGCTACACTACTACTATAGTGCTACGTCGTAGCATCAAAATTGCTATTCATGTTGCTCCCTTTCGTCATGCTACAATGCTGCTATAGATTAATTCTTTTATTTTAAGCACTTAATTAAGTCTTCATTTCACTTTCTTTTTACACTCTTTCACCATAATTTAAATATAATCATTGATTTAATACATGATCTAAAATCATCATGAAATATAACGAATGCTCATACTATACATATACTACTACTTACACAGGCTCAATCATCTAATTCTCAAATCAACAAAAGAAAACTAATGTTTTCATGTTCTCAACTTTATGTATACCAAATCAAACTGAATTCCCATTTATTTATAACATATTGAAATTAGATGACAATAATCACATAGAAATGCCTACAATGTACAAGTAAAGAGATGGAATATGAATCTTTGAGATAAATAAAATCGCTTACTATGATATGAACCACTACACCCCTTATTGCCTCAAGCTTCGTAGGTCTACAATGAATGCCTCAATTTGTGCATCATACACTCATGATACATGTTCCATCAACATTTACATACCTTTAATGTTAATAAAATGCAGTTAACTCAAATTCCAGTTTTAAGTCATAACATAACCTTTTCTAGGGTTTACTCAATTACCTAGTTTAACTCCCGATTCGGGATCAATTAATGGATCAATCATAAAGGTTAATGACACTACACCCTTCTTATTAACATTTCATCGAGCAAATTTCACACTTCTAGCTATAAGTAATATATGAATTCTTTCCCCAAGTATAGAAAATCACATGTTAACCCAATTAACATTTTAATACATGATCAAGACACCCTAACCATGGTTCAATTCTCATTTTCCCCAAATTCCAACCTTCTTAAACCCTAATCTTTCACAAGATCTACCCCATAAGCCATAATTCTGAAAGTTTATATAACAAAACTCATTCATTAGTAATAAAACTTGCTTACCTTCTAATTTCCTCTAGTTGGTTTTCACCAAACCTTGCTATAGTTTGATCACCTCAACTTTCTTTCTTTCCACACTGCTCAAATTTGAGAAATTCAATGTTTTTGCTGCTTCGGATGGTAATAGCATTTGTCGTTAATGTTTTTCTGGCTTCCTATCTTTGACTTCTATGAAAAATTTCAAGTTCCCAAACACTTGGGATGTGGGAGAGGGTTGAGGAGGCGTGAATGGGGCTAGGGATGGCTAGTGGAGCAATTTAAGTTGCTCCCTGTATGGTACTTTGGCAATGGATGGGAAGTTATGCACATGCATCCTTCCTACACTTCTATATGGTAGCTCTTTCCATTATCTTTCCTTTCAATTACTTAGAATACACAAATGATTAATCATGTCCTTCATGTTTTGCGATGTATTTCCATAATTTCCTTCAACATTTTAATGGTTACACATACACCATCCATTTCCGAGAGGTAAGAACAAATTACCTGTTTCAAAAATTCCAAGGCCTCACTTCCACCCCCTTTATAGAAAGTTTCAACCTCAAAACTTTAGACGAACAAATAAGGGTACTTAGTTTGCATCATTTCTTCCAATTCCCAGGTTGTTTCATTTGTCATATGATGGCTCCATTGGACTTTCACTAAACAAATTCCTTGTTGCTTAGTTGCTTCTTTATGTTTAATATCCAGATTGGTTGTTCAATGTATTGCAAGTTTTCTCTAATTTGAATTTCTTCCGGAGTCAACACATGTAAAGGATTTGGCTCATATTTCCTTAATGATGATATGTGAAAGACATGGATCCTACATAGTGAAGGTGGCAGTGCAATGCGATATGCTACTTTACCGATTCATTCCAGAATTTCATAGGGGCCTACATATCTTGAACTCAATTTACCTTTAGTACCAAACCGCACCACGCCTTTTATTAGAGGCACTTTTAGAAAAACCTTTTCTCCTACTTGAAATTCTAAGTCATGCCTTTGTAGATCAGCGTAACTTTTCTGTTATGATTGAGTAATATGATTCTTATCTTTTATCTGAGACACCTTGTCAACTATATCTACAATCATTTGTGGGCCCACAAAGGCAATCTCACCTACTTTAGTCTATTAAAAAGGAGATCTACATTTACGCCCATAGAATGCCTTGAAAGGAGCCATCTGGATGCTAGAATGATAACTGTTATTATAAGAAAATTCAATTAATGACAAATATTGACTCCATGCACTACCCCATTTAAGGACATATGCTCTATGCATGTCTTTAATTTGTTGATTCACTCTCTTAGTTTTCCCATCAGTCTGAGGATGATAAGTACTACTAAAATCTAATCTAGTGCCCATGGCCTTATGCAATGCTTTCCAAAACTTGAAGTAAATATTGATCTGTGATTTGAAATGATAACCTTGGGCACACCATGCAATCTTACTATTTTCTTATGATGTACCCATGCATATTTTTCAGTAGTGAAAGTAGTTTTAATGGGTATACAGTGAGCCACTTTTGTCAATCTATCCATAATCACCCATATATTATGAAATTTAGCTGTTGTGTTTGGCAAACTTGTGATAAAATCCATAGTAATATCTATCTATTTCCATTCTAGGATTCCAATAGGCTGTAATAAACTGCCTGATCTTTGGTGTTTTTCTTTCACCCTCTAACATGTTAAGCACCTTGCCACATACTTGGCAACATCCTTTTTCATACCATTCCACTAATACTAAGATTTCAAATCTTGATACATCTTTGTGCTACCAGGGTGAATGGTATAGGGAGAATAATGCGCTTCTTCTAACACCTTTTGTACTACTATAGACTCTTTAGGAAGTATGATCTAATTTTGATATCTTAAAATACCATTTGTACCTAATAGAAAATCTAGCAATTCTTTTGCTTAAGCTTTTTCTTTAAATGTTTGGAATTCCTCATTGGTAGTTTCTTCTTGGGCTATCTTGATTTCATCCATTAATGATGACTGGATCTGTAATTGACACATTTGGGTAACTATTCCCTTCATTCCCACCTATAAATCTAAACTCCTCAATTCTTTAAATAATTCTCTCTGTTGAGTAAGCATGCATGCCATACTACTGCTAGATTTACTACTTAGAGCATCTGCCACAACATTGGCCTTCCTTGGGTGATAATGAATATTCAAATCGTAATCTTCTAAAAATTCTAGCCATCATCTTTAATTCATATTTAACTCTTTTTGAGTAAAGATGTAATTTAAGCTTTTATGGTTTGCATACACATCATATTTATCCCCATAATGATAGTGTCTCCATATCTTCAATGTAAAGACTACTGTTACCAATATCCTGTGTTAGATAATTTCACTCATGGGGACTCAATTGTTGGGAAGTATAGGCAATCACATTCCCATTTTGCATCAATACATGACCCAAACCTTTCTTAGATCCATCATTGTTGATCACAAATCCACCTCCTCGAGTTAGCACTATAAGAACTTGTGCCTCTACCAATAACTTTTTTAACTCTTGGAAGTTTTCCTCACACTAATCATTACATTCAAATTGAACTCCTTTGCAAGTTAATTGAGTTAAAGGCATAGTAATTGTAGAGAATCCCTCAATAAATCTGTAATAATAACTCGCTAATCCGAGAAAACTCCTAACCTTGGTCACAGTACTTGGTCTAGGCCAATTAATTATGGCCTCAATTTTGTGAGGATCCACTGAAATACCATCTCCCAATATCACATGACCTAAAAATGCTAATTGTTCATCCAAAAATCACATTTCTTCAAATTAGCATACAGTTTCTCCTCTCTTAATCTCTGCAGTTCTATTCTTAAATGAGACTCATGCTCCTCTTTATTTTTAGAATATATTAGGATATCATCAATAAACACAATTACAAAT
The DNA here is from genome assembly GCA_036873735.1 of Pouteria campechiana. NCBI lineage: Eukaryota > Viridiplantae > Streptophyta > Magnoliopsida > Ericales > Sapotaceae > Pouteria > Pouteria campechiana. The sequence goes on along the minus strand of JAYJMB010074345.1, from coordinate 1,686 downwards.
CTATTCATTAGATCCATAAAAAATGTAGGAGCATTTGTCAATCCAAATGGCAATACCAAAAATTCATAATGTTCATATCTAGTTTTGAAAGTTGTCTTAGACTCATTAGCCATCTTAACTCTCAATTGATGGTATCTCAACTATAAATCAATCCTGGAGAAAATTGTAACTCCTTGTTCTTAGTAGTCACCTTATTTAATTATCTATACTCAATACATAATCTCAGGCTCCCATCTTTCTTTGTTACAAATAGAATCGGTGCTCCTCATGGAGATACACTGGGATGTATAAATCTCTTACCCATTAATTCTTGCAATTGCACTTTTAACTTTGCCAATTCCACCGGTGCCATCCGATAGGTAACTTTGGATGCTAGTTTTGCTCCCGGTTGAAGATCAACGCAAAATTCTACTTCCCTCTCTGGGGGTAACCCTAATAATTCACCTGGAAATACATCTGGAAAGTCTCTTACCATAAGTATATCTTCTAATGATCTATGCTCAGAATGGGTGTCTATGCAGATAACAAGTATGCCTTGTACCCATGTTGTACTAGGCTAAGTACTCCCATAGCCGATATGAGCTTAGGTACCTCACACTTTGGTAGACTTTTAAGGATGATTTCCACTTCATCGGGGGGTCTTTAGGATCACCTGTTTAGTTTTACAATCAATCTTAGCCTCATATTTGGTTAGCCAATCTATGCCCAATATCTAGATCATCCATATTCAACACGATCAAATTAGCATAAAGTTACCTAGTCTCAATTACAATAGGAATTTCATAACATGCCTCAGATGCTGTACTCACTACTCGTAATAGAGTAGACACTTCCACAACATGATGCATAAGATATTTAGGCAATCTAGCTCTAGTCACAATTATAAGTGATATAAATGACTGTGATACACCTGGATCAAATAGGACATGCCATACAATCATAGACAAGAAGGTTACTAGTGACCACATGGTCCTTTGCTTGAGTTTCTTGGGCAATTGTTGCTTGCACTACTATAGTTGCTTGAGGCATTATTCTCTATGTGGTCGCACTGCAGTTGCATTAGGTCCACGATCTCTGCCCCTCATTTGGAAACCACTACGTTTAGGTTGTTGTGGCATTTGAGATGCTACACTTTCACTCCTTCATAAAGGACAATCCCATCACATATGGCCTGGTTCACCACACTGAAAGCAAGTGGGAGGTCCCTTCTGCCCTGATCCACTAGGTTGTTTTATTACTTGACTCTCTTCTATTTCTAATCTTAGAGTTGACCTTGTTTGACAATCTCTTGATCTTCCATGTAAGAGTGGGTACTCAAACCTCATGTGTCTAGGTTGTTTACAATGATAACAAACTCTTTCAGAAGTTATGCTACTTGGTTCAGTTTGGGGCCTCTTCCTACGCCCACAGTCATTGTCTTTAGAATGCTTCCTTTCTCTTAGCTTAGTTTGTTCCTCTTCCTCTCGTTTTACTATGTAGGCATGCTCTAAAATATCTTCATATTTGGTCAACATAAGTAGAGCTACATCTTGTTGGATTTTTAATCTCAGTCCTTGTTGGGCCATGGAAAATCAAAGGGAGCCATCTAGCTGTAGCCGAGCAGCTGTCTGACCGATTGATGACACCAGCAGCGCAAGCAGGGAACAAAAAGTCACCCTCAGTTGACAAAGGCAGCAATCCCTGCTC
>JAYJMB010074323.1:0-20431 GCA_036873735.1 Pouteria campechiana | reverse complement strand
ATCGAGATAGAAGCCATGGAGTGGATAGAGAATTTTACACTTTCTATGTTGAGGACCTTCAAACCTTCTATTACTTACTTCTCTGGCTGTCTTGTGCCCATGCTATATATACAACAATCTTTTTAATACTTGTAAAAATGCTCTTATATTCGGAGCACCAAAAGTTTCTGAATGATGTAATAAAAGGATCAAACAACAACAGCAGCAGATGGAAATAGCATTGAAGATGGCATGAGGCCCTCTTTTCCAACAGCTGCACTTTTTTCTTGATGACGGTTTCCCAGACAAAGACAACAACAACAGATGGAAATTACACAGAAGATGACACAAAGCCCACGTTTACAGTAGATGCACGTGATTCATGATGACAGAGCCATATCCACTGCCCATCGAACAAGAAAACACTCGACTAATAGAGCAAGACCATCGTCCATTGAACAATAAAAAAAAAAATCTAGAAAATATCATCTCAAAAAAATTTAAAATTTTCATCGAAAATTCTCTTTTACGTCGTTTACAAACCACGAATCTTTAAGCAAGACAACAGCCATCCCAGCTTACATCAGTTTCAGCTTCTTGAAAGGCTCCGTCAAGCTTCCCCTGCAACATCAACAATTCAAAAATGTTTTCTTTTTGGCATTTTTGTGTCGCTTAGTGAGAGGGCGAGGATTTGCAGAAGGGGTAAAGCACTCCATATCCCAAGCCAAATTGTTCAAAACTAGATCCAAGAACCAAAAATTTTGGAACAGAGTAAGTCTGATTATGTATCCAACATCAAAAGCTCGCGAAAGCATGAGATCCAATCGCAGTCCATCCATAGATGCTGGCTTGTTGGGAGATGAGATAGAAAAATAGAAGAAAGAAAAAAAAAATGGAAGGCGTAGATCGCCTAAAAAAACAGCAGAAGGAGACGATTGCAGGTGGGCCCCACACGTTCTATATCCGGTCAGATGAGCACTTAACGGGATCTGCAATACGAAAAACGATTGGCTCAGATATCCAGTCAGGTGGGCCCCGCACATTGTGTATCCCGTCGGATAAGAACTCAATGGGATCCACGACATTAAGAATGATTAACTCAGATGAGATGTGTAGTCCGTTGTCCTAAGAATTAATAAGCGGAAAAATGGTGTGATGACGAATAATTATCATCATAACTAGAGAATAAAAGAAAGAGAAGACTAGAATATAAGAATACCCCCTTCCTCTCCTTTGTTCTGCACATGTTGATTCAACATTCGGCCACCTTAGAGTCGAGTTGTCGTTTGATGGCATCTTCTTCCCATTCCAACGCCTCCCACCAGTCTTCACCGCACTTTATCTTTTCTAGATTCGCGGCTTTGGCGAAGCCACGAGGGAGGCTCTTCAGATTTTCGCAGCCAGAAATGGTAATTTTCTCCAATGATGGCCAGCCTGCAGAGGAAAGCTCTTTGCTACAGATGCCTGTCAATTTTGGTAGGCCTTTTAGACTTAATATCTTCAATCGAGGGAGTAATTCAACGGTGTCCATCTCTTCACCCTCATTTTCCATGCTAATTATCTCTCCCAACCCCGAACAATCGTCAACCCACAACACTTCCAAGTATGAGAGGTGTTGGATGAGGCCTCTTGAGAAGATTGTCTTCATCTTGGGACAACGTTGTAAACATAAAGATGTAAGGCTAAGAAAACATCTTCTTTCATGTGCTGGTGGTAAAGGCCCCTCCCATATGCTCTTCAAATTCGGTAGATCCCCAAGAACTAGCCGGACTAAGCTCGGCAACAAGTCACTTTGCTTCGCATGATCTCCATCTATGATGCTTTCAATAGCTCGGCAATCTATTATAATACAAATTTTTAATGAGTTCATTTTTCCCACGGCAAGATCGGGCAGCCTTTTAATGAAAACATTGCCACCGATTGCCAAGGTATCCACGAATGTTAATATCTCCCCCATCCCATCGGATATGATTTTGTTGCCGCCGATGAATGCCAACCCTGCCTGCGTCTGAACGGAGAAATTCATAGATTCGCCATATGACGTCGAACCGTCGTTTTCAAAGTAAAATCGATATTGTCCACCAACACAGAAGCGGAAAGAGGCCAAGCTTCGTTGCCTCCAGGATGGGCTTTCCCGGACAAAGTGCTCTAAATGCTCAGTTCTTGAAAAGCCTAGTACAAGGTATGTCAACTTGCTTAACCTGGCAATCTCCTGGCTCACACCTTCTGAATACGCATCCCACCATCCAGCATCTTTTGCATCCACGTAGATAACCAATCTCTCCAACCCTGACAGTTTCGCCAATGATCCCTTAGGAAATATCTCCATAGCCTGCAATTCATTCTTCGTTGCTGGAGGACAACATTCCACTTCCAAATCTTTAAGTGACTCCAAGTCTCCTATCTGGGGAGGCAGGCAACAAACCAGATTTCTTCCTTTCATTTGAAACAACTCAAGTTTAGCAAGGCCTCCTATCTCTGAAGGAACAACCTTTAAATTCTTACAGTGATTGAGATAGAGGCCTCGAAGGTTGGCCAAACTACCGACGGAGGGTGGCAAGGAATATATGCCAGTGCCGGATAGGTTGAGAACTTGGAGGACAGGCATGTGCTCGAAGAAATGTGGTGGGATCTCTTGCAGCTTAGTATTTCCTTGAAGCAGCAATGTTGTTAGCATGAGGGAATTTGGCATCTGTGGCAGAGTCTTTAGGTGATTCCACATTAATGAGATCCTCTTTGCTTGTTCCCAATCCTCTGCTCTAGGGGCTTCCGACAATTTTAAACCAGCTTTAACTAATGACTTACAGCCTTGCTCCTTTGCCAACATGATCCTCAATGCTAGATCCCTTAGCACGTCATGCATCTTCACGGCAACACGATATATTGATTCCTCGAGCAAAGAAGCATCGATGAGGATTCTAAGTATTGAGAATCCTTCATCTCGTGCCTCCTTAAGATTAATCCGACCGTCGACTATGCCTTCAGATGTCCAGTGGTCTATTAGTTCACGTGTTCCTATATTCTGATCTTCCGGAAACAAAGCACAGTATAGAAAGCATTCCTTTGTCTTCTCATGCCTCAACCGGTCATAACTATATTTCAAAAGCCCAAAAACTTCTTCTTCCATGTCGTCCAGCACTATTTCGTCTCTATTGATTGGTGAACGCAATTCATTTAGTGCCCGGCTCCACACATAGACGTCCTCTTCATTTCTTAGAGCTCTACCAACAACTACAATGGCGAGCGGAAGACCACAGCATTCTTTAGCAACATCTCGGGCAAAACTTTCTATCTTTGCAAAATCAACAAATTCCCCAATTTCCCTACGGAACAATGACCATGATTCTACCTCCGACAAAGCTTCTACCTTAATGTGCTTATCGGTTTTCATCTTTTTACAAACTTTGTGATCTCGAGTAGACAATACCATCTTACAACCATTGGTCTCATCTAGAAGAGGGACTCCCACCTCTTCCAAGTCAATCCTGTCCCAAACATCATCAAGAAGCAACAAGAATTTCCGGGCTTTGAGCGTCTGAAATATTTTGCCTTTCAATGAATCATTGGATTCACCATCTTGTCTTTTCACAAATAATCTCTCGGCAAGTTCATTTTGCACATTTCTGTAGGTCCCCTCCTTTGAGACGGTTACCCAAATAACAATTTCAAATATTTGGGCTACTTCCGGGTGGTTATTTAAGTTCTTCATTATCGTCGTTTTGCCGATGCCACCCATACCCCAAATTCCAATCCTCTTTATGCTCGCTTCTTTAATTTTTCCCAGCAAGTCCTGCAATGTGCGCCCCGCTGCTGTATTGGCTTCAATTTCTGTTGGCACTTCAAGCACCTTCGGTGGTTCGCCAGTCATAATGTCTTCTTTCTTAAGATTTGATTTTTCTGTGAGATCTGCTTCTTCGATCAATTCCACTACACGCTTGCCCAGATTGAAACGTGCAGAAACATTAGGACAACATCCTCCCAGGCATCTCTTATCTTTCTGGTATTCTTCTTCTATTTCTTTCCACTTTTCTTGGATCCCCTGCGCACCTTTGAGCCAAACTGCACATTTCCTTGTTGGCATCCCTCCAACATTATTTATTTTCCGATTAACATCTTCTACCCCAGCCTGCAGGTTCAGAATCTTCCCGCTGAGCTTTTCGAAGTTCTTCTTGAGATCTTTCACATAACCAATTCTACGAGATATAGGACCCCCGATGCATTTCAATACCTCGACTCCTGGTTCCACAGCTTCCATTTGTCTCCTGCAATAGAAATAAAATAAAGATAAAAAAAAAAAAAAGAAAAGAAAGACGGGGCGGGTAAACGCTTTATTTGCCTTCCAATACTTGTCCATGAATTTCCAAATTGCAAAAAGATGCTAACAAGGTGTAGATGTAGAGGAGGCTACAATTAAAGAGTTGTTTGACATTGTTATGACCTGTATGCATAAGCTATTTTCTCGGTGGACGGTGGTCAATTACATGGGGCACCAACGCATGAGTAATATCAAGTGTGTAAGATAGCAGTATGAGAGATTAAAAGTACTTACGAGAAGTCGAATTGCACGATAATATGAACTACTGACGGGGTCTGGGGTGGGTTTGAGTTGGACACAAGTTTAATGGGATTATGAATTTTACAAATATGACCATATTAAAATTCTTAATAGTAAATATATAATTAATTTACTAAAATTGACAATAATTGTCATATTGTCATCCTTTTCAAGTGAATAAAGCAACAAAAGTATAATTTTTTTAATATTCAAAGAATTCAAAGATTAAGTTGTGTTAAGTCATTTAATTTTAAATAATTATTTTAATTTATATTAAACTAATAAATTTGATCTTCCTTGTAAAGTATAAAAATATTTTAAAAATAAACTAGATTAAATTTAGAACCAAGATTAGATCTTGATCATGGATTTGATGTAAATGTATTTTTAATTTTTAATTTTTTATAAGGTTGTTTAAATCCATTTGTTTTGACATAAATTATAGTAATTATTTGAAAGAAAAAAATTTAATATATTCAATCATTAAATGAGAAATAGTGATTTTAGATTTTTATTCACTCGCCAAGCAAGAAAAAAAGTGAAATTATAGTTATATATAGTAATTATTCAAGTGAATTAGTTGCCATGATGATTTAATCCTTAATGAGAAGATAGTGATTTTAGGCTTTTATTTACTTAAAAGATAAAAATAAAAATTATAATCAATGAATTTATTTGATTTTTATTTTACATATTTAAAAAAATATAAAAATGAAATTATAATATTAGTAACTTATAATTGATATTATTATTATTATTATTTTTCATAAATAATATTATGTTAATTAATTAACTAAAAAATTAATTTGTGATTTAGTATAAGCAAAATGAGAGGAAGTTTTTCTAGGGTGAAATGATTATAAGTTTGATTAGATAATTCATTTATTAATATAATGTAATAATTGGGATAGACAACTTTATAATTAGTGAAAGTTTTAATTAAAAAAAAGAGTAAAATTTAATGAGTAGTCATATTTTGAAAGTTCTCCAAAAGTTCTCAAACTTTAACATTCGAAAAAGATCATTGATGATTTGATGTTAATTACATCTTTGTCGTTTTCACTTTAGAATATCTTTTCTAGATAATTCTTCGGATTACTTCTATCAAACCAGCCTCCCAAATCCTCTAGCCGCTGCAATTTAGGAAATTTCAATGTCGTTGGACTTAGTCCATTTACCCATTGCAAATCCATTTCAGCATGATTTAATAAACAAGAAAATATTGAACACGCTACAGACATATTCACCTTCCGAAATATCGTCAACAACTGGACTAAGAATAAATTAAAGTAATTTTTAGGCCACGAACTAATAACTTGTGCTTTTTATATCAAATAATATTAATTATAACCTGGAGAGGGCAACTTCACTTTCAATTAATATGTTCACCACTAGGAGAGGGCAGCTTCACCGTCTAGAAAGCAAGAATGCTGTGATGTGCCATCCCATTTCCAAAATAGATCCAGTGGAAAGATGTAAAATGGCCGTAGATTAAAATATACCTATTTTTTTAGGGTGTGTTTGGAGATGAGTAAAAGAGATGGTAATAAAAAAAAAAAGAATATGGAAAATAAGGGATATTGTAATTAAAGGGAAATATTATAATGTGATAAGGGATAATGATTATAAATAAAGAAAAAAGATAAAATAATTAGAATTTTGTATGAAAAGATAAAAATAATGATAAAAATGTGACAAAAAAGATAGAAAAGCTTCTCACCATCTTTTACTTGTTACCAAACACCATAAATGCAAAATGATTTAAAGGAAAGGTTCAATTTCAAAAAATATTTTTATTTTTTGCTATTCTGAATAATAAATAAAATTTAATTCTTTCATCATACTTAACATTATTTCTTTATTTAATAATCAAAGATAATCTTAATAAATTACTTACATTGGCTCAAATTTAGCATTAATGGAGAGCTAACATCTATCTTTCAAATTTATTTTATTTTTTTATGAGACTTACAAGGATATAATCATGCATCCATACCTTGGAAAGCCATCATCTTTTGTTAATTTATAAGTCAATAAAGTTTCAATGACATTGTAACAAACACATAGATTGATATAAATAATTTTTATATTTTATACATAATTTTATACTTTACAAGGAAGATCAAATTCATTAGTTTAATATAAATTAAAATAAATTATTTAAAATTAAATAAATTAGCACAACTTAATCTTTGAATCCATTGAATCTTGAAAAAATAATACTTTTGGTGCTTTATTAACTTGAAAAGAATGACGATATGGTAATTATTATCAATTTTAGTAAATTAATTATATAAATATACATAAAGAGTATTAAGAATTTTAATTTGGTTATAATTGTAAAATTCACAATCCCATTGAACTTGTGTCTAACTCAAACACCTCCCCTACAAAAACATCAGCAGTTCATATTATCGGGCAATTTGACTTTTCATAATATTTACTTTTAATCTCACGAATATCTCGTACTGCTTATTTTACGCACGTGATATTGGTGAAATGGCGTTCTTCAATTGGCAGCACCACTAAAATACTGGTGCTGCGCATCAGCTGATCCGGACACGCATGGGACTGCATGCCATGACCAACATGAAATGAGCCACGGACAGCAACGTGGTTTTCTGGTAATACAAATGGCATTTGTTTTTTTCGTGGGCATGGTCTGGGGGATGAGGACATCATGATGTGCACTGGACTGCTGGATCTTGATCCATGTAAATCTTGTGCTCCACTAACAACATCCTTCCACATCTATGAGATTAATAAATATTAATGAGATTAATAGCACTATTTGCTAGCGTCTAATTTAGCCTAATGTGGTTGGTTCTCTGGGAGTGGAGATAAGATAGTTTTCATCCTTTGTGAAATTGGAAGGCTAAGATCTAGTATCTAGACCTTGCAGGCAAACGTTGGAGATGATGCATACGTTGCCGTAATATACGCGAATAAGGATAGTTGTAATTACGGAACTGTAAATTTGTGACAGTCGCAACCGCATACGAAGATGAGCACATCCAGGCGTCGGGAGTACGTTGGATTTGGCGGTAGCTCATCGACTGATAGCTTATTGGCTGAAAGCTTACAAGCGGCAGAAGCCGATAAGCCGCTAGAGATAATTGAAAAAAAATATTTGATACAATTAAAATAAACATATTAAAATTCTGAAGTTGCGTTTGTTATGATTGCAGGTGAATTGTTGAAATAATGTACAAAAAATCAAATTAATATTTTAGATAATTTAATTGAAAAAAATAAAATTTTCAAACATTTATTTGATAAATAAATATAAAAAATTGAAATGGTTCAAATTTAAATTTAGTAATATTTTTCAAAAAGAGATATTATGTATATTAAAAATTATCTAAAGATTATAGGAATATTTTAGGAAAATAAATTTTAATTAATAAAAAAATACTCAAGAGGTGCTTAAAGCATACTCGCCCAAAATAGGATTATAAGCCCTATATTTTAATTATCTCCATTGAATACAACTTCAATTGATAAGCTATAAGCATTGAAAATAAATAGAATCAAACATGCTCAAAATAATTAATTATTTATTTTCAACTTATCTATTTTAATTTTATCCAGTTTACATTATCTCTTTTCTATTTTATTTCTTTTCCTATGCTGCCAATCAAGCTCTAAGGGCGCAAAGATACTATACATTCAAAAGTAGTTTACTTTATTTATCCAAGTGGGAAATAGAAGATATGATGCCATAGGACGCATAAGGGTGGATCACACCAACGATTTAGTTGAAAATGTGGATTGGGCTGATTTAAACATTATAGATAGCCTTGCTAATGGAAAGGCCTACATACCGATAGTTCCATGACTTCCACAATATTGACTAAAAAAATTCATTAATTAGTTATCAAATGACTAGATAGATTAAAAAAAAAAATAGGAGTGTAACTTGGGTCAGTTTGGTTCTCCGTGGAACCTATCCTAATCCTATTTCTAAAATTACTACCCTATTCTTTTATTAGATTAGTTTGGTTCAAAATTGACCCTGTCTTATTTATTAGGTTCTTGGTCAAAATCGGTTCAGTTCTGACAAACACTTATACTAACTACATTATGTGGATCCTAGATGAACCAAACCAATCACTCCTGATCTCCAGCAATTTACAATTTGCATGTTGTCAGGAGTCCCAATAGCAAATCAACAATGGTGGGATTTCTTTTACAACAATGTAGAACATTTCCCTTGTTTCTACAACAATCACCTTGCTTTGTGTTTTGGGCTCCAACAATTATCTTTCTTATAAAAGTATATTCTCCTTATTCACTTTGGGTAAAAGCACACTAGTGATGCCTATTCATTTCATACAACTAAGTTCATCATTCCTTATTTTATAAGTTAGGTTTCACATGTAGCCAAAGAATGTCAATTGACTATAAAAGTAAAATTATGAAAATAGAATACTATTAATATTACATATATATATATATATTAAATTATATATGTGGGTCAGGTCGGTTCCAGTACCCAAGCACCTGAACAAAACCTACCCAATTTATACGTGTGTTTCGGAAACGCCTCATTAGCTCCAATTCGGTTGACAGGCACGGGACCCAAGTTGCACCCAGAAAAAAAAAATCCACGAATTAAAAATCAGCCATTCGATAAATATTTTTTTAGTAGATTTTAATTTTATTATTTTATTGGACGCGGCTCACATGGTTGTTTGACTTTTTCTGATTTCAGGAGCCATTGTTTCCCTGTAGGATTTTGTTCGCACTTAATTTTCAGTAAATCTCTAATGTCGTAATAAATTAGGCAATAACTGGGATTTGGGAATAAATCCCCGCAGAAAAAATAATATATTTTTCCACAATGGTAGCATTTTTTTTTATTGGTGCAGCGAGTACTAGTACAAGCCTTCAGACAGATTACCACCATATATCTTGATCAGAACATACTAACACCATAGGTCTTGATCAGAACATACTCCCACCCTAGATCTCGATCAACTGACCGTATAACTACTAAATAGAACAGAAGATAAGAACTATCTCCAAAATTTGTAGATAAAATAGAAAGAAGAAGAGAAAGAAAGGCATAACTTACTGGCCACTAGATGAACGAAGGCTCACAGAAAAAAAAAAAAAAAAAAAATCCCCTTTGCTGCAAAGCAGCAAAAAGTGCTGCGAACAGAGATTGAGAAAGAAAGGGAGAACTAACCGAGCAGTAGCTGGAACAGACGTCCTCAGAGTAGTAGAGGGAGATATCTCCTTTCCTTCGCTGGAAATTAGGGTGGGGCGTGAAGAGCAACTTCCTCGCTATGCAGTTTGTGCTATGCTCTGCGATAATATTGTAGGTAGAGAGAGAGAGAGAGAGAGAGAGAGAGAGAGAGAGAGAGAGAGAGAGAGCAATAATTGCGTGTGAGAGAGATTGCATTAGCTCATTTATTTTGAAATTGGAAAAGCCGAATTTGTCCAGGGGAGGCATCCAACGGCCAAAATTGATGTGGGAAAAACAAATATTTTACTTGGACGGTGGATGATGCTTGATGCCTTAAAACGCTATGGGGAGCACACTCACGCAAGTAATTGTAGATTCCAATTTTTCTCTCTGAGATGCTCACCAGGTGGAGTGCAAGCGTGTTTGAATGGTATGATAAAGAAGTGGGCTAACGCTGTGGACGGCGTAGATCTGTATAATTTATAAGAAGATGAAGTATTTTAAGCGCGTGAGATTGCAGAAATGCAATCTTGGAATTCCTGTCTTTGCCTTGTACTGGTGCTTTACAGCTTATGTCTCCGCCCTCTGAACTTTCCGTGAAATTATGTGATTGTATTTCCACGAGATAATGATGCCCATAGTATGGTACACCATGTCATGATATTTGAATAAAAAATTTATTTAATTAAAATTAATAATATCATTTATTTTAATGATTCCATATCTCATTGTGAGGAGCTGATCAGTTGGGTGTATGTAAAAGGATTTAGTTGGAATGTGATATAAAATAATATAAGTAATAGGGGCTATGTTAGGGTAAAATAAATAAATTTAAAATAGATAAGTATATAGTAAATGAAAATATAGGAAATGATAAAAAAATAAAATTGTTAGGAAAAGTATATATTAATTATTAAAAATAATATAATTTTCAAGTAAATTCATTCAAATCTATCCCATTATATATAACAAATCACTCTCTGAGAAGTGATTTGATATATACTTCTTAAGATAATTTTATTTTTTCATTATTATCAATATTTTCAATTATACTTACTGATCTATTTTAAATATATATACTTTATATTAACATTATTCCTATATTACTTACATCATTTTCCATTACATTGCACCCACATATCCTTTTACATGTGCTGACTTCACTTTTTATGTTTTCTTTTCCTACATTCGTAAGAAAGTTAAAAACACGAAGAACCCAGGAACAAGCTCTTCAATGTTTCTTTGCACTGCGTTTTCATGGCGCCAAAGCCACACAGGATGGAAAGTTAGGGTGGACTTGGGTGTTGTATAAATAGCTTATCTGAATTCTAAATCTTTGAGGAATTCAAGGGACTCGTTAATTTTGGCCTCTCAAAGACTGAGAAATTCAGGATTTAAATTCAGTAGTAATCTCGAAAATTTCTACAGTTTGATTTAGTCGACTTAATTATAGTTTCGTTTCTCGATTACTAAACTTTTAGAAAATTTCTATTTGATTTTGAAATAAGTTTCTTCAAACATCGGATTATTTACATGCAAAATTGTTAGCAAAACTCTTGAAAATCTGCGCAATTTAATAAAAGGAATGAGAAGATGAATTGCGCAGCTACTCTTTCAGCAATTTGTCTTGCTCCCTCTGCAAAGGTAGTAGGAGCTAAGGGAGATTTAACGAGTCCCTTGATGACTATAGAAAGGGGTTCATTTTTCTCATATTTTTTAATTGATATGATATTTTCTTAGCTTGTAATTTTTTTATTATTATCCATATTCAATCACTACCTCTTATCTTTTCATTTTAAAACTTTATTTATTTATCTTTATTCATTTGATCTAAATCATTTCTTTTATCATATTATATTATTTCATACTTTTTTCATTTTATTCCTTTTATTTATAGCATGTTTTTTCTCTTTTCCTCTCACTTTTTTGTATTTCTAATTTCCCACCTTTTTCCAATTCTCTTAAATATTGGTAGAGCTTAGGAAGGTGCATCTCAAAAATTCTAACAAAATGTGTATTCTCCACGAATAAATGGCGGATGTCTACCAGCTTGGAATTTGGGGCCTAATGGGGAATCTTGTAATTGAATGGGAATGCCTTCATTTAAGGCACCTTTTTAAGGCCTTAATTATATATATATATATATTTAATAATTTTATTTTTTATTATTATCTATATTTTTAATCATCTAAATGATTGTGCACGGAGGAGTTCATTTTAAATGAATGATATAATTTATATTTATCATAATAAACTTACTTTTTCTCATTATTATATACATTTTAAATTGTTACCTCTTATTTATTATTATTACATATATTTTTAATTATTATATTTCATTTATTTTAAGTTTATTTACTTTACGACTGACATCATCTTTTATTTTAAAGAATAATATTATATATACCATTATAAACTTACTTTTTTCTATTATTATATATATTTTTAACTATTATCTTTTATTTATTTTCAATTTTTCACTTCACTGCTTACATCATCTCCATAATTCCCCTTTCATTTCCATTTTCTTGTTCGAAGGGGATGCTTTTGCTTTCCGTTTCCCTTTCTATTTTTACATTAAATAAAGTCAACTTGCTTTGGATGTTTTTGTTTCTTGCCTTTATCTTATATGTAAAAATGAGTCTTGCAATTGTTGGGTCCTTTAAACTTGGCTTAATCCAAGAGAGGAGGGGTGAATTGGGTTTATAAAAATTTCTTACTTAACTCATCTTTGATTACTTTTTCTCCTTTTTGTGCTTATGTGTAAGTTGTAATGAAATAAGCAATAAAGCAGTTAAATACAAAAAAGTAAATCAATTATACATGAATAACACATATTATTTTTTTATAGTGGTTCAAGTAACCTTCCCTACTCTACTCTTCCAAGAATACTATTCTTCGTGCCTTAGATTCCACTATCTCTTTATAATGGAGTTATACAAGTGCTCATTGCACTCTTTTAGATTCAAGCTCTAGGGGGCGTAAACTTAGCAATCGATTATAATAAAAATCTCTCCAACAATCAACTTGTTTTTCTTGATTCTAGCTCAAGGGTGTATAAACTTAGCAGTCAATTATGAGAACAATCTTTATAATAATTGACTTACTCTTCTTGGTTGGTTTCTACCAACTCAAGGAATACACAAATGAAAGAAAGAAAGGATTACACTTTGAACGTACTTCTTGTTGAGTACCGGGGAAGAAGTGATTTGAGTAGTTCTTTTCGGTGCTAAGAATCTTTCCTTTGTGTTGTAGATGAAGGCTTTGGATGAATATTGTGAAGTTGAAAGCTCTTGTGTAAATATGAAGAAGGTTTAAGCTCTTAGCCTTTGGTTGTTAGAGAATTAAAAGATTGGCTACATCTGGTTGTTAGAAGAATCCCCTCAAATGCAATCAATTAAAAAATGGTTGTATCTGGTCCAGGATAGCCGCAACCAACCTACAACTGGCTGCATTTGAGGGGTTCACGACTGGAAAATGGCTACATTAGCCAATCTCTCCAATTGGCTGCATCTAGCCCCCCTCAAATGTAGCCAACTGGAAAATGACTGCATCTGGTCCGTTTTTTTTTTAATTTCTACATTAAAATAAATTATAGCATAACCTAAATGCATGTGTCTTATGTATTTTAAGTCATAATAACTTATTAAATATTTATTTTTAAAACCATTCCGAGAACGATAAGTCATATTACATTACATATAATTTAATATATTGAAATATATTTTATTATTTGAAATAAAATATAGTTTTAATGACATAAAAAAGATTGTATAATAATATTTATATTAAATTAGTAAATTATAAGATTAATAATAATATATGACTTAATAGATAGGGTTAGAAAGACATTTTTAAAAAACAAAAAAGGGCCAGATGTAGCCATTTTCAAAATGGCTGCATCTGAAGGTAGCCAAATGCGGGCATTTTCAAAATGGCTGCATCTTGCCTCTTTTTTTTCTGAATTTTCTACATATAAAAAAATAGTAAAAAATAACCCAAATGCGTGTGGTCTATCTATTTTAAATCATAATAATTTATTTCTTTTTTTATTTTTGAAAACATTTTGAATTATGTAGCCCAATTAGATTATATATAATTTAATATATTGATATGTATATTATTATTTAATGGAAAATATGGCTTTTAATGATAAAAAAGATTGTATAAACATATTTATATTAAATAATTAAATTATAATATTAATAACCATATATGACTTAGTATTTTTGTGGAGAAAGATATTTTTTTAAAAAAAAATTATGGGCTAAATAAGGCCATTTTCAAAATGGCTACATTTGGCCCCTTTTTTTAGAATATTCTACATACAAAAAAATAGTGAAAAGTAACCCAAATGCATGTGGTCTATGTATCTTAAATCATTGTAATTTGTTTCTTATTTATTTTTAAAAATATTTTAAATTATGTAACCTAATTATATTATATATAAGTTAATCTATTGATTTATATATTATTAATTAATGGAAAATATGGTTTTTAATGACAAAAAAAGATTATATAATCATATTTATATTAAATAATTAGATTATAAGATTTATAACCATATATGGCATAGTATTTTTGTGGAGATAAACGTTTTCAAAAAAAATTATGGGTCAGATGCAACTATTTTGAAAACAACTGCATCCGGGCCTCCTCAGATGCAGTTGTTTTGAAAAGGGAAAACAACCGCATCTGGCCCCTTTTTCTTTTGAATATTCTACATACAAAAAAATAGTGAAAAATAACCCAAATGTGTGTGGTCTATTTATTTTAAATCATAGTAATTTGTTTCTTATTTATTTTTGAAAACATTTTGAATTATGTAGCCCAATTATATTATATATAATTTAATATTTTGATATATATATTATTTAATGAAAAATATGATTTTTAATGACAAAAAAGATTGTATAATTATATTTATATTAAATAATTAAATTATAAGATTAATAACCATATTTGGGTTAGTATTTTTGTAGAGAAAAATATTATTTTTTTTAAAAATTACGGGCTAGATGCGATCGTTTTCAAAATGACAGCATCTGGCCCTTTTTTTTGAATATTCTACATACAAAAAATAGTGAAAAATAACCCAAATGCGTCTAGTCGATGTATCTTAAATCATAGTAATTTGTTTCTTATTTATTTTAGAAAACATTTTGAATTGTGTAGCCCAATTACATTATATATAATTTAATACAATGATATATATATATATATTAATTAATGGAAAATACAATTTTTAAAGACAAAAAAATATTATATAATCATATTTATATTAAATAATTAAATAATAAGATTAATAACCATACATGACATAGTATTTTTATGGAGAAAAATATTTTCTTTTTAAATAATGGGCCAGATGCGGCCGTTTTGAAAAAGGCCGCATGTGGGCCTCCTCAGATGGAGTTGTTTCAAAAAGGGCTGCATTTGAGGGGGTAAGATGTGGCTGTTTTAAAAACGGCCGCATTTAGGCCCTTTTTTTCAAATATTCTACATACAAAAAATAATGAAAAATGACCCAAATGCCTGTGGTCTATGTATTTTAAATCATAATAATTTGTTTTTTATTTATTTTTAAAAATATTTTGAATTTTGTAACCCAATTACATTATATATAATTTAATATATTGATATATATATATATATATATTATTTCATGAAAAATACAATTTTTAATGACAAAAAAGATTGTCTAATCATATTTATATTAAATAATTAAATTATAAGATTAATAACCATATTTGGCTTAGTGTTTTTATGGAGAAAGATGTTTTTTTTTTAAATTATGGGCCAGATGTGGCCGTTTTCAAAAGGCCATATTTGGCCCTTTTTTTTTAATATTCTACATACAAAAAAAAGTATAAAATAACCCAAATGCATGTGGTCTGTATCTTAAATCATATTAATTTGTTTCTTATTTATTTTTGAAAATATTTTGAATTATGTAGCCCAATTACATTATATATACAAAATGGCCATGTCTGGGCCTTTTTTTTGTGAATATTCTACACACAAAAAAATAGGAAAAAATAACCCAAATGCATATGGTCTATGTATCTTAAATCATAGTAATTTGTTTCTTATTTATTTTTAAAAATATTTTGAATTATGTAACCCAATTACATTATATATAATTTAATATACTGATATATATATTATTTAATGGAAAATTTGGTTTTTAATGACAAAAAAGATTGTATAATCATATCTATATTAAATAATTAAATTATAAGATTAATAACTATATATGGCTTAGTATTTTTTTGGAGAAAAATCTATTTTTTTTAATATGGGCCAAATGAGGCCATTTTCAAAATGGCCCCATTTGGCCCTTTTTGGTTTTTGAATATTCTACATACAAAAAAATAGTGGAAAATAACCCAAATGTGTGTGGTCTATGTATTTTAAATCATTGTAATTTGTTTCATATTTATTTTTGAAAACATTTTGAATTATGTAGTCCAATTACATTATATATAATTTAATATATTGATATATATATATATATATTATTTAATGGAAAATACAATTTTTAAAGATAAAAAGGATTGTATAATCATATTTATATTAAATAATTAAATTATAAGATTAATAACCATATTTGGTTTAGTATTTATATGAAGCAAATTACTTTTTTTTTAAAATTATGGGCTAGATGCGACCATTTTGAAAATGACCCCATTTGGCTCTTTTTTTTTTAATATTCTACATACAAAAAATAGTGAAAAATAACCCAAATGCTGGTGGTCTATGTATCTTAAATCATTGTAATTTATTTCTTATTTATTTTTAAAAACATTTTGAATTATGTAACCCAATTACATTATATATAACTTAATGTATTGATTTATATATTATTATATAATAAAAAATATAGTTTTTAATGACAAAAAAGATTGTATAATCATATTTATATTAAATAATTAAATTATAAGATTAATAACCATATATGGCTTAGTATTTTTCTGGAGAAAAACCTTTTTTTCTTAAATTATGGGCCATATGCGGCCATTTTCTAGCCCCCGCTTTTTTTGAATATTCTACATACAAAAAAATAGTGAAAAATAACAAAAAAGCATGTGGTCTATTTATCTTAAATCTTTGTAATTTGTTTCTTATTTATTTTTGAAAATATTTTGAATTATGTAACCCAATTACATTGTATATAATTTAATATATTGATATATATATATATATTATTTAATGGAAAATATGGTTTTTAATGACAAAAAAAGATTGTATAATCATATTTATATTAAATAATTAAATTATAAGATTAATAACCATATATGGCTTAGTATTTTTCTGCAGAAAAATCTTTTTTTTTTAAATTCATCTGGCCCCCTTTTTTTAGAATATTCTACATAAAAAAAACTGAAAAATAACCCAAATGCGTGTGGTCTATTTATTTTAAATCATTGTAATTTATTTCTTATTTATTTTTGAAAACATTTTGAATTTTGTAGCCCAATTACATTATATATAATTTAGTATATTGATATATATTATTTAATAGAAAATACGATTTTTAATGACAAAAAAAAGTATGTATAATGATATTTATATTAAATAATTAAATTATAAGATTAATAACCATATATGACTTAGTATTTTTGTGGAGAAAGATATATATTTTTTAAATTATGGGCTAAATGAGGCCGTTTTGAAAATTGCTGCATTTGAGGCCGGCCGTTTTCAAAAGGGTCGCATCTGGGCCCTTTTTTTTGAATATTCTACATATAAAAAAATACTAAAAAATAACTCAAATGTGTGTGGTCTATGTATTTTAAATCATGGTAATTTGTTTCTTATTTATTTTTGAAAACATTTTGAGTTATGTAGCCCAATTACATTATATATAATTTAATATATTGATATATATATATATATACACTATTCAATGAAAAATATAGTTTTTAATGACAAAAAGGATTGTATAATCTTATTTATATTAAATAATTAAATTATAAAATTAATAATCATATTTGGCTTAGTATTTTTGTGGAGAAAAGTATTTTTTAAAAAAAATTATGGGCAAGAGGCGACCATTTTGAAAATGGCTGCGGCTGGCCCTATTTTTTTTATATTCTATATACAAAAAAATAGTGAAAAATAAGCCAAATGCATGTGTTCTATGTATCTTAAATCATTGTAATTTATTTCTTATTTATTTTAAAAAACATTTACATTATATACAACTTAATATATTGATTTATATATTATTATTTAATGGAAAATACAATTTTTAAAGACAAAAAAGATTGTAGAATCATATTTACATTAAATAATTAAATTATAAGATTAATAATCATATATGACTTAGTATTTTTGTGGATAAAGATGTTTTTTTTTTAAAAATTATGGGCCAGATGCGACCATTTTGAAAATGGCTGCATCTGGCCCCCATTTTTTGAATATTTTACATACAAAAAAATAGTGAAAAATATCCCAAATGCGTGTGGTGTATGTCTTAAATCATTGTAATTTATTTCTTATTTATTTTTAGAAATATTTTGATTTATGTAACCCAATTACATTCCATAAAACTTAATATATTGATTTATATATTATTATTTAATGAAAAATACAGTTTTTAACGACAAAAAAGATTGTAGAATCATATTTATATTAAATAATTAAATTATAAGATTAATAATCATATATGACTTAGTATTTTTGTGGAGAAAGATGTTTTTTTTTTAAAAAATTATGGGTCAGATGCAACCATTTTGGCCCCCTTTTTTTGAATATTCTACATATAAAAAAATACTTAAAATAACCCAAATGCGTGTGGTCTATGTATCTTAAATCATAGTAATTTATTTCTTATTTATTTTTTAAAATATTTTCAATTATGTAGCCCAATTACATTATGTATAATTTACTATATAGATATATATATAATTTAATGAAAAATATAGTTTTTAATGACAAAAAAAGATTGTATAATCATATTTATATTAAATAATTAAATTATAAGATTAATAACCATATATGGCTTAGTATTTTTTTGGAGAAAAACCTTTTTTTTTAAATTATAGGCTAGAAAAAATTATGAGACAAATGCGGCCATTTTCTTGCCCCCTTATTTTTTGAATATTCTACATACAAGAAAATAGTAAAAAATAACCAAAACGCATGTGGTCTATTTATCTTAAACCTTTGTAATTTGTTTCCTATTTATTTTTTATAACATTTTGAATATGTAACCCAATTACATTATATATAATTTAATATATTGATATATATATATATATTATTTAATAGAAAATATGATCTTTAATGACAAAAAAATGATTGTATACAAATAAAAAATCAAGAATCAAGGTACAGCCTCATAGCACAAGTATTAATGTTAATAGATTTTGGTATCAAAATGAGCTATTTATGCTTGCAGCTCAAGCTAAACAAATCTTCTATTTGCCTGATACTAAGTTATGCTCACAATGGTATAGCGTTTCATCCATCGCCATCTTTGGAATATTCCACAATGTACAAAAATGCAATCAACAATAAATAAAAGCACTCTATTGAAAGAGACTACATTTCAAGATAATGAGTTATCTATGAATGATACTATTGTACTTTCAGGGCAAGTTGAGATAGGCAATTTAAATAGAGATCCACACTCTGATGAACTCAACGAGGCCATTCTTTGTATCTCACAAGACAATATAATACAACCATTTAAATTATGACAATGTAGACTCAAATGAAATGGATAATGAATTTGAAGATAATGATTGAGAAACTGATGTTTTTATTGTTTCTCTCATGATAAGTCTTCATAGCTTGTCGTAATATGATTTGGATAATAGTGCATAGAGTTGTATGTGCAGTATTTATTTTATCATATATAATCATAGTTTTTTTATTTGAGTACTTGTCTACTTGTTTTATGATAGATCTAACCCATTTCATTATTGGTTGTTGTATGTAGGTGATAATGACACCAAGGCATGGTAGAGGATGAGGCCACTTTGCATGGCCTGCTCATCTCAGACATGATTTGCAGAATACACAGGCGATAACACCACCTGAATATTCCCCACCACCACCAGATGCTCCAATTGGTATTGATAGAGGACAAGGTCACCTTCCTTTACCTGATCATCTACAAAATGAGGACTGCCTAACACGAGTGTAAGTGGATTCATAAGGAGCATAGGGGTCTACATCTCCATAGGGAGTTCCACAACTATAACTTGGTCAATCTGGCACTAATGCTACTGGATCAGATACTCAAGATTTTCCTTTATCATCAGGGACAAGGGTAAGCAAAAGTGGTATATCATAAAATAAAAAGTAGCATAATTAGAATAGAAATATGTCTTTTCTATGTTTCATAAATGGATATATTGCGTTGTTACATTTATATTGTAATTCTCACTAGGTCCATGGAAAAGATCACGTGGTCCAGCTAAAAACAGTTTTATCAATAGTATGAAGAAAGCCATGGGTCCAATGTCCATTGAGATTGACCCTAATACTGGTCATCCAACAACCCTAGAAGGTCAAAAGTATTTACCAAGAACCATCCCATATCTTGTGAAAGCATTGACACAAATGGTAGACAAGAAGAAATAGTTAGATGTGCAAGAGTTTGATAAGTTACCTATGCTTACTGAATTGAAGGTACATGTGAATATAACTTTTAGATGTAAACTTTAATCATACATGCTTATGATTGTATTACT
>JAYJMB010074312.1:0-23252 GCA_036873735.1 Pouteria campechiana | reverse complement strand
GATCACCTTAAAAAATTTTGCATAGCTAGGCAACTATGCTAAAGCATCTGCAAAAGGAATGTTAATATGCAATTTTTTGAATACATCTAGAAATTTAGAAAATTACTTATCCATCTTATGTTGTTGAAGTCTTCAAGGATAAGGGATTGGAGGCACATAAGGCTTGGGATTGGCTGGAAACAGTTTGCTCTTTCTTATCTCTTTTGTTCGCTCAACAAATTCTTCTTGTCTTTCCTTTGGAGCTAGTTGTTCTGCTTCTTCTTCTCCCACTTACCTACCACTTCTCAGAGTTACAGCCTTTAACTTCTCAATTGGGCATTTCTCTATGTTACTGGGTAAACAACCCTGCTTTGTTCCTGACAACATGTTTGCTAGTTGTCTTACTTGCATCTCTAAATTTTTTATTGGGGCCTCTTGATTTGAAACCTTATGTCTATGTTGTGCATGAATTCTTGAGTGTTGTTCATGAAGTTTTGAGCGCTACTTATAAGCTTGTTGATCATCTCTTCTAGATTGGATTTTCTCTCTTCCAGTTGTTTGAATCATTGCGATGGCCTTGCTGCATTCTGATTGTTCTATGAGAAATTTGGATGATTTCGCTACCCTAGATTGTAAGTGTTGCTATATGAATTGTTATATGACCTATTGAAATTAATAATAAAGTTAGCATTCTCACTAGATTGTTGAAAAGTGTTACTTACCTGACAATCCATGCTAGCATGTCCTCCACCATAGAAATCACAAGTCACTTTCTGAATTTTCATTGCTGAAGCATTCATATTCTCTATCTTCTTATTCAATGCTTCAAACTATGTTGTGAGTGCAATGAGGTCATCCACTTCATGCACTCCTACTGGTCTTCTCATTGGTAGCCTCTCAGTAGGCCACTGATAGCTATTAGATACCATCTCCTCCAATAGTTCATAAGCTTCTTCTGGCATTTTGTTATTCAATGATCCTCCTGCAGCTGCATCAATCATAGAATAAAAATTTGGACTAGTCTCATTATAAAAAGTTTGTACTTGCATCCATATGGGTAGTCCATGATGTGAGTATCTCCTCAGCAAATCTTTAAATCTCTCCCATGCCTCATATAGTGATTTATTGTCCATCTGCATGAAAGTTATAATATTGTTACGCATCTTAGTAGATTTTGAAGGCGGGAAAAACTTACCTAGGAACTTCTGTGCCATAGCATCCCAAGTGGTGATTGAGCCTACAAGAAGAGAAAACAACCAACTTTTAGCTTTATCCTTTAGAAAAAATGAAAATAATCTCAACCTAATTGCGTCTTCAGTGACTCCAATATATTTGATTGTATCACAAATTTCAAGAAAAGCATCCAAGTGGATCATCACAAATTCCTCCACGAATTGCAATTCCTTTACGCACTAGAATGATCTCCTAAAAATAACTCTGTATTTTCTACCTTCCACAAATTGCAACAAACTTTAAAAATTTTAGCAACTTATGTAAATGAAATTGCTTCAAAAATGTCTCAGATGATTGCAATTGCTGATCATAGTTTGGATAGAACATCTAATGCATGGAAGAACAACTAAATTTGTATACTTCCAATTTCAACCTTTGATTTCAAACTTTATTTCTTGTTATGCTACTTTGGAGGCATGAAAATCAAGTAGAAATTTGAATTCTTATTTCAGAGTTCTCTAAAATGAACTTCAGATAAAAAATCATTGCTTTAGAGATTTTTGTTTTGCTTCAGAGTTCTTTGAAGTTCACTTCGAAGAAAAAATCGTTGCTTTGGAGATTTTTCTTCTGCTTTGGTGTTCTCTAAAGTAAAGTTTGGAGAAAAAATCATTGCTTAAGATTTCTTTGAATTGAACTTTGGAGTAAAAATCATTGCTATGGATTTCTCTAAAGTGAACTTTGGAGAAAAAATTCTACTTTGGAGTTTTTGATGTTCCAGAGCAGTTTTAGTTGAATTATCATAACTTTTTCATATGAACTCCAAATTGAGTAAATTTTATTAAGTTAGATAGATAATTTTAAGATATACAAATTGTATGTTAATAATATTTTTTGATTTTGCTTGTATTTTGAGTTGTGGGCCCTCAAAGTACCAACTTTTGTGTTGGTGAACTTCAGAGTAAAAATTCTGCTTCAGAAATTTTTGGAGAGTACCACTATTTTGATCATAATATTCTTGTAAAAACTCATAAATACTCCATTCATTTTGAATTTGATAGATAATTTTAGGGTATACAACTTTTATGTTGATGACTTTGTATGAATCATCCATATTGTATGAGTTATAACCCTTCAAATTGACACTTTCTATCAAATGAAGTAGCGGCCGAATGTAAATCTCTATAGACAATTGCATGGTTTTAGTCATAACTTTCTCATATAAATTCATAATATTATTATTTTTATTTCATTAGAAAGATAAGAATAAATGGTAAAACTTTCATGTTGAATAGAGTTTTCAAATATGCCTCCATCGGTCCTAGAAATTTCTTTAAAGTAACATCTTTTGTAATCTTTAGTTTCATTTTACATATTAATAAAACAAACTTTGTTAAGTGCAATATCGACTAAAAAATATTAAATAAAGATCTCAAAAATGTAAATTTAGTTATAAAAAATATGATATATTATGAACTTATCAGTTGACTAAAAAGCATGCATGTAGCATGAAATTGACATTACACACATATTTTCACTTCATAAAAGGATTGATGAAGCATGAGTTTCACTAGATTAATTACTTGAATAATTTTTTATTATAATTTGTGTAATTTGAGAGAGATTATCCTAACTGATTCATGAGATTACTTACATATATAATTTGTCGGGTATATTCTTGATTGTTTGAGAGAGATTATCCTAACTAATTCATGAGTTAAAATTTCTATTTTGCTCGAGGACGATCTGATGAGTGAATTTCATTCACTTATATTACACATTTTTAAGCTTAGTTATTTGCAAATTCTTATCTCTTTTAGATGAATTTCATGCTTAGTTGTTGGATTTTCTAGGTGTCTTGAAGACTGAAAAGAATAGAAAATGATGGGAAAAAAGAGCTCAAAGTATGGAAAAGAAAATAGCTGTAAAAAGGAGCAAAAAATCAACACAACACCAAGTTAGCAAGACTGTGCTGCTATGCTAGGACTGAAGATCACCAATGGCCAGGCAACCATCTAGTGCCATCGGCACCGGCGGTGGGCCAGTAAAATTATGGATTTTCCGCATTGCATATTAGCTGGGTTTTTAAGCAAAAAATTAGGGTTTTTCAAGGGTTTTCTCACTTTGGTTTGAGGAGTTTTTCTCTGAGGTTTGGAGTCATTTTCCTAGGAGATTTCTCATGGAGAAGAAGGGATTGTAAGTAAGAAAGAAGAAGGACATAAGATGTTTTTCATCATTATCATCTTGTCTGAGGGAGTTGTTTATTTATGAACTAAATCCCTTTTTCTAGGGTGAAGATGTAGCCCATTTTGATACTCTTTGTTATGGATTGTTGGATATTATTAATGCTATATGATCTTATTTCATTCATGATGTCATTTCAATGATTTAATTTATTTTATTACTTGATCACTAATATTACAAGTTAGATTAATTAACAAAGCATGGTTAAGGTACACACCATATGCTAAACCATGAGCTCTCTTGAATGTGAAGGATAGATGGTTAAGTAGACACCATATGCTAAACCATTCTATTTTGGTTCTAGTGTTCTTGAGTTTAATGGGTTTTCACCTTAATTATGCTACACATCATAGGTAATTGGAATGAGTTAAAGCACTTGATTTAAACTCGCACACCTAAATTGAGTTTCTAAAATTGGAACAAACCCAAGTGAGGCATTCAAACCTAAGTGAGTTTCTAAAATTGGAACAAACCCAAGTGAGGCATTGAATCCAACATTCCATTGGAAAAGGGATATCATCTAGTGGTGAAATTGGATCCCTAGACTTCTTCATCTTGCTAATCTCTCTGCATTATATTTAGCCATTGATTTATTTTCATTCTATTAAGTTTCTAAAATTACACCAAACATTATTCTAAGTCTATTTAGTTATAAATACATTCTTTTTAAGGTTAGGATAGTTCAATAGCTAAAATTAATTAAGTTAGTTTGATAGTTCTCTATGGGATCGACCCTTGCATTGTACATTATATTGCTATAGGTCCATACACTTGCGAGAAATTATAATTTGAACCATTAAGTTTTTGGCGTCATTGTCAAGGAATGGTTCCAAACTAATTTGATTAAGATTAGTTACATTCTTTCTTTTTTATGTATAATTTTATATAAGATTATTTTTAATTATTTCCTTATTTTTATTACAGTATTGTGAATGAACAAAAGAAGATCTCTGAATCCAACTTCGTTTCCATTAAATGATTTTGTTGACAAATTGGAAATTGAAATAGAGATTTTAAGCAAAGGAGAAGAAGTAAACATGGCTGACAATGTGGAGATCTGAGTGGCTCAACCAGAGCAACAAGCTCAACAGGCTTAACATACTCAACAATTAATGAAAGAGTTTGCACACCCTACTATACGGATTTTACTTTCATGCATTGCGTTAGATGAGGATACTAGAAATTATGACTTGAGACATATTCACTTTATCATGCCTCTATCTTTTCATGGGTTAGCTTCAAAGGATCCATTGACTTTCATGTGTGATTTTTATGCAACCATCCAAACATTTCCATTGTCAAGGCTAACAAAAGATCAATTATGTATGAGACGTTTCCCATACACTCTAAAAGATGTGGCCAAGACTTGGTTCATGACAGTAGCCCTTGGCTCATTAACAACTTGGGGAGTAGTTTATAATAAGTTCATTGAAAAATTTTGCTCTCATGCTAAAAATGTTGAATTGAGAAGCAAAATAGCTACTTTTGCTCATATGGATGGTGAAGCTTTCTATGAGGCATGGGAAAGGTTTAAAGCAATTTTGGTTCAATGCTCTCATCATAGATATCCACTTGAGTTGCTTAACCAATTTTTCTATTATGGACTGACACAACAATGCCAAGCCATGGTTGATAATGTTGCAGGTGGAGCATGGGAGAGAAGACTCTGGAAGAAACTTATGAGCTTTATGAGATATTGG
Organism: Pouteria campechiana; assembly: GCA_036873735.1. Classification (NCBI taxonomy): domain Eukaryota; kingdom Viridiplantae; phylum Streptophyta; class Magnoliopsida; order Ericales; family Sapotaceae; genus Pouteria; species Pouteria campechiana. The sequence goes on along the minus strand of JAYJMB010074312.1, from coordinate 18,159 downwards.
GAGCAAATTCTCAACAGAAAAGTGTAAAATGAAGATTTAGGGGACTTTATGAAGGAAATACTAATCTTGATCTATCAGTGCAGATGTTAGAGATGGCTAAGTAGATGAAGGCAATGTGCTCAATGATGGTGAAATTGAAGCAGGCATAACCTACTCTAGAAAAGTTTTGTTCTCTTTGTGGTAATTCAGGACATTCACCTAATGTTTATCCTTCAAATGAATATTTTGTAGGTGATGTTGAGCAAGCTATTGCAATGAACTTTTATAACCAGAGGCCACAAAATGACCCATACTCAAACACTTACAATCCTAGTTAGAGGAATCATCCTAACTTCTCTTGGAACAATGAAAGAAATCCGAATCAAACTAGAACCTCATTTCAACCTCAATCGAAGAAGCCTACACTTGAAGAAACACTATAAAGTTTCATGTAAGCAACAAAATCGCAGTTACAAAATCATTCAACCAAATTCCAAAACATTGATTCTAGGTTCCATCACATGGAGGCATCCATGAAAAAGATGGAAACTCAGTTAGGATAAATTGTAGAAGCAATACAAAGTCACAAACCTGGGAAGTTGCCTAACCAACCAGCACAATGCAAAGCAATTGCAGCTAAATGAAGTGTTGAAAATTTATAGAAAAAGGGAGTTCGTCTTGCCTAGACGTTAAATAAAGCACTTCTTGGGAGGCAACCCAAGCTATTATTTTTTAATCTTTTCAATTTTCTAGAAGTAGTAATGTTTTTGCATAAATAAATTAGGCTAGTTACATTAATTTAAATAAGATTGCTTTGATTATTAAGTTGTTAGATTACATTTATATTTTCCTAGTTGTTATACTTAATATATTATTTCTTCATGTTTGATAGGATAAATGCATAAATAAGGATTGCAAGCAAAGAGATCAGATTAGGATGATGAAATAATCCAGAAAATAGATTTTCAAGGCAAAAAAACTAAAAGGAGACAAGGTGGAGGCAACAAGCAGGCGCCTCTGGCGCCGGAAGTTTAAAAAAAAGGAAAATTTTGCAAGGGGCAGTGGCGGTGCTGCCTCACGGGCTCCCTTAATACCCCATGCATGCAACACATTCTATCTCCCCTTTTCACTCAAGCTCTCATCTCTCTCTCTCTCTATCTCTTTTTCTCCAAAACACACTCTCACAACCCTAAACCCATTCCTACACTCCAAAACTCAAGGATTCACACCCATACTCTTCCTTTTTCCATTCCCTCCTTAAATTCATCTCTCCCATTCCACTATTTACCATCTTCTTCACCAATGTTTTTCAAGTTGAGTTGACAAATTTATGCACATCTCTTGGAATCATAAGTAAGTTACTTGGATCATCTCAATCTTCATTCTATTGGCTTTCTTGGTGAATGCTTTGATTTTGTGGTGGTTTGAGAAGATTTGGAGTTGGGTTTTTGTGTATGTAACTTTGTTGAAGTTATGCACATCAAGTGTTTGGTGAATTGCTTGTGCCAAGTTATGTGTGATTTTTGTTGGGCACATGTTGCAAGATTATATGCAATAAGAGTGGGTGTGTATTGGGATTGAATTTGAGAAGCTATCAAGGTATTTGTTGAGAAATCTTATTGTGCATGCTATATGTTTGATGAAATACCTTAGTGAAGAAAGTGACTTCTTTCTTGTGATATAAGAATATATTATTATTGGTGCTTGTTGTTCTTTCAAAGTTAAGTGGAGTTGTGTGGTTTGGCTTTGAGGAAGCTTGGTAGAATTGATTCATTTTGATTGCTCAAGTGTTGTGCTACTACATTTATTCTAGTAGTGTCACCATGCATCCAAGGAAATCTTTGTATGCTAGTCCCTTAAAAAAGAGAGACAAGAGATCCTAATGCTCCACTTGAACCCAAGTTCTTTAATGAATGAGCAAAAGAAATTTTCAATAGTTCCCTAGTGAATTGAGAAGATATAAGGGAAAGAGGCTTGGATACAACTTACACTGACATCAATTGTGGTCCAATTTGAAAATATTTTTAGGATGATTTGGAAACAATGTTCAACATAACATTTGTATATCTCAAAGTTATCTTTCCAAGGTCTCAAGAATTATGCAATTCTGAGTTTGTATGAGGAAGTTATGGCTAAAATAGTCTGACCATCTCCAGTGGACAGTAACCTAGCACCTGCGGCGCAATGGCAGCCCATAATTTTAGAATTTTTTTATTAAATGCATAGCTGGGGGTTTTTAAGGAGGAATTAGGGTTTTTTATGAGCACTTCTCACTTTTGTTTTGAGAGTTTTGTATGAGGGTTTGGAGGTGACTTCTTGGAGTTTTCTTATAGAGAAAAGAAGGTGATTGGAAGTAAGCAAGAAGAATAAAGCATGTTCTTAATGGTGATGATCCTGTTAAAGGGAGTTGTTTTGGTTTTTTTTATGAACTAAATCTCTTTTTCTAGGGAAAAGATGTCACCCTTTTTGATACTCTTTGTCATGTGGATTGTTTGATATTAATGGCTATATGATCTTGTTTCATATATGATGATTGTTTACAATGGTTTAATTTGTTTTATTTCTTGATAACCAATATTATGAGTTAGAATAATTATCCAAGCATGGTAGGTTAGACACCATATACTAAACCATGAGTTCCCTTGAATGAAAAGGATAGATGGTTAAGGTAGACATCATATGCTAAACCATACTATTTTAGTTCTTATGTTCTTAAGCTTAAAAGGTTTTCACCTCAATTATACTACTTACCATAGGTAATTGGAACAAATAAAAATGCTTTATTTAAACTTACACACCTAATGGTTTACTTTTGAAAAAATGAACCCAAGTGAGGCATTAAATCCAACATTCACTAGCAAAGTGGTATCACCTAGTGGTGAAATCGGATCCCTAGACCTTTGCATCTTGCTAATCTCCCGAAATTCCTTTTAGTCATTGATTTACTTGCATTCTATTAAGTTTCTGAAATTCTATAATTATACCAAACATTATTCCAAGTCTATTTAGTTATAAATACATTCTCTTCAAGGTTAGGATAGTTTAGTAACTAAAATTAATTAAGTCGATTTGATTGTTCTTTATGGGATCAACCCTTGCATTGCACACTATACTGCTATCCATTCATACACTTGCAAGGAATTATAATTTGAACCATTAGTCATTTCTCTTTACTTTAATTCCTTATTTCTCATTTCTTTTTCCATGATATTTTTACACAAACAAGGCCTTAAAACACATCATGAATCTCTTCAAATAAATTGAAATAATCTCATTATACTTAATCCCATCACCTACATGTTATTCCAAATTGATCATTTAATAAAATCTTTCAAAATTGGCCTTATTTTTAACAACCTGAAGTAAACCATAATGTACTTAATTACACAATTACCAAAATTACCCTAGGTGTTATAGAATTCCCTTCTTCCAAAATATTTCATCCTCGAAACTTTCAATATCTTGTAAATTTCATTATTGTCTTAATTGCAATTCAATTCATAACTTGTATCACTATCATCACTTAGTTTGACCCAATTACACATCAATCATGTCTAAAACATGTTACTTGTCACCAAGTTTCAATAATATTTCATGAAAGCCAAAACTATCTGATTATTCAATTAATTTCATAAGAACTTACTAAAATAGTCCAAGACCAAATTATTATGAACAACACCCATGATTTAATACTCACTCAAAGTATAAACTTTTATCACTTTTTCCATGCTCTTTCATAAATAACAACAGAAATAAATGATCAAAGAAATGATTTACTATACATGTCATATGCAATACATCCATATGTAATTTCATTATTAGCACAAATACAAAATCAATATTCTCCAATAAGCTTTAGTCCAATATTTTCATAACTTTAGAATCAACCAAATACATGAAAAGTCTATAACAATTTCCATGTTATCATTATTCAACCATCATAAAATCCCTTATTAATTAATACACATAAATATTCCAATTTAGAGTTCTTAATTGTAATGCACATACCAATCCATTCAGTAATACTAAGCATTGTATCATTTACAACAATCAATCATTTCTATCGAATACATACCATTCCATATCCATTCACTCCTTATTTACATATCTAAATTTGCAAAACACTTTTGATGGAGTCGGTTACCCAGATTACATCTGGCTAGTACACTACAATCAATGAAATTAAATCAATATAATAGCCAACTTAGGGCTTTCACAATCATACACAAATGGAACTACTATCATGGTGCTAATACAAATAGTAACAAAATTCTAAGACTATCAAAGTCCAATCAACTTTACTGATTTATGAATCATTAGCACTTCTATTTTAGCGTTTGTACCAAAATTTCAGTCATCTATTACCTATTACCAGCCAATACCATGCTCAGGAGGCTACGAACTAAAATGGACTCAGTCATAAACAAAGTGGATACAGCCACAACTAAATGACATTAGACATCATCAAAGTGGGTTCAACCACTAACCGAAAGGACTCAACTATCTTATTACTTCAGTTTGTTCTAGTATATTCCTGCAATTCGGCTACAAATGTTGCAGAAACCATGATCACATGGTATTCTGCCTTCATTGCAACATAAAAACCACAAGATCTCCATCCATACCTAGGAAATAAGCAAAGGAGTACCACATAATAGGCTGATCAAGCCTCTTCACCTTTACAAGTGGCATAATCAAATAAAACCCTATCATGGGTGGGATCCCAGGTATCCAAATAGCCATCCTGATAGGCATCCAAACCCAAATTTATACTAATGATATATTGGCAGACATCTAATTCTCAAATACATAGCAATTCTATTCCAAGAAGCATCAAATACAAGCATGTATCTCAGCTATGAATCTAAGCCTCAATCAAATAATCAAATATCCAAACCTTATTCAAATAGACAATTATTCAAATCTTAACCAAATAACCAAATTTCCAACCTCAATCAAATAGCTAAATATTCAAGCTTACCAAATAACCAAATGGCCAAACTTTATTCAAATAATCGAACCTCCACAATATCCACATTTCTGTGTCATCCTGGCATCATACCAAACTCCAATTATCCTACCACCACACAAACCCAATTGTCTCATGGTCATATCATACAATTTCACCTGACATATTCACCAAATTTCATTAATCATATAACTTAGTTGCAACTATCTAATCAGTTAATCTATAAACATAGCAAGATGCAATGTTAATCAGTTTCCCAAAACAAGCATCCAAACTCAATTATATAACAAGTGTCTTCTAACTAATATCCAAATCCAAGCATGCTATTAGATCTTAATCCATGAAACATTCTAAGCATGAATTAAATTCTTAGTGATATAACAATTGTATTGCAACCAATATCCAAATTCAAGCATGCACCAATTAATTTGCTAAATTGAAATTCATACCAAATTACATCATTAAACCAAAGTATGAGCTTTCAACAAATGCATCCATTAATTCCACTTAGACTCATAACAACACACAATGTCAATTAATGTACAAAACTATACCAATTCATCATTCTCAATAATGATCTATTCAATTCAAAGGCTCGTAGACAAAGTTATTCAAGAAAATGTAAACATACTATACTATCCTTCATACTGATCATTCACAATCACAAATTCATCTAGAAGCCTTCAAACTAACACATATTTCATTATAGAACTTATTTAGCTAAACACGTATATTGAAAATCCTGTCCATAACATGACATGTGCAATCAAATCAATCAATCTACTGACAAAAGTTCACACAACCATTTTGACTTACAAAATCCCATGCTTCATTGCAACTTAATCAAATAAATAAGTTAATTTCAATTTCCAACAATAGTCCATAGATGTCATAGTTTCATCATTTCAGATTCACATGCCCTGTAAAGCAATAACAATTCAAACATTCAAACAAAATGCATAGAAGCATCACCATGCATCACTGCGCTACTCTAATCATAGCAATTTCATATCATCAACTATATACTTAATCAATTCATCTCTATGCTATCACAACATCATCATATTCAGTTCATATTAATATCACCTATACCATATCATAACCATTCATATGAATAGCATTTATACCAAATTCTAAGTGCCTCTTTTCCCTCACTCATGCCTTTAATGTACAACTAAAATTTCCTTACATTCTAATGTCCTGTCATGTTTCCCATGAGTTTATCAATTTTTATTGGCATGTCATTTTATATTTCTTCTAAAAACTATTGCCATTGTCATTCTAGGCAAATCTCTCTAATTAAACTTATCAGGGGGGGGTGCTCCGATACCATCTGTAATGCCCCACACGCCCACCCTATGTATTTTGGTCATTTGATAGGTTGTTCCCTATTGGGGCCTATGCAGGATGCTACCAGTCTCCTTCATCTCGATACATTATCTATTCCTAAGCGAAAAATTCAGCAAAATTTGCCCTAAATTATGTAGATATAAACTTGTACACTTTTTCATGTATATAATTGGAATGTTAACAATTAAAAATCAAATCATAAATCACTAAACTAGCCCATTTTATCCACAGCCTAGAACCTGCGTCGACACATGATGGAAATAAATACATTTAATCCCTTTCAATATCATAAACATTTATCACTATTATGACATGCCATTATATTTTATTATACATTATTTCAATTAATACATTTATAAGATTTACCCTTATACAAATATACAAAGGAACTCCAATTCCAACATCCTAGCATACAATCAAAGACAAATGAATGACAAACGAATGCATCACATGATCCAAACATACTTGTTCTCCACAAATGGGATATCTTCTATCCCCTATCTTAATACTTTTTATCATAAGCAAAACACTAAGTATGTCAATTCAAAGGATATTACTATCCATCACAATCATGTGTTTACGAATTCACATAAACATTAATCTTTAAAACACAACGGGATATCTAATATCCCCATCCAATCAAACATGCCTGGATCTAAACAAATGGGCTAATTCCCATGCAATCAACTAGAAAAGGGGGGCCTACTTACCCTAAGTAGAATTCAATCCCACCATCTTCAAGTTCCATAACTCCACAATTCCACAGCTTCCCGTTCAATTACTGTTCAAAGATTTCATAATGTAATTCATATACATGTCTTATACTCAATTAGCTCTACTCATGGTAAGTCCATTTATCAATTTACCATATCTACATTGTTAATCAACGTTGATTACTATACATTCAATACATCAATGGCCTATTTACAATCACGATTGACCTCACCACATATCTTATTCCTTATAAGATAACTTATCAACATTTAAGATACATCATTTAGTTCGTACATTTCAACATAGTGTCTTAATAGAATTTCATTTCTAATCATATGCCTTTGTCAACAATAGCATCAACCTATAATTAACCTTAACAAAAACCCAAATAGGTCTTTAATCCAAATAATTCATGCCTTACATAGTCCATACACAAAGATCTCTTTCAAAGTTCTAATTAAGATGTGGGTCACCATCATAGTTAGATTTCCCATTAGCAAATAAGTCTTAAAATGTCACAAATTATTAATTAAGCCTTTGTTTCATAGTAATTACACTTAAATCCTATATTTCCCTCAATTTCACTATTCACTAAACCCTAACTTAACATAAATCATCAATTTTGTTGCCAAATTAAGTTCAAAAACATCATTAATTATGAATTAATCATTTCCCCAATGTTTCTAACAACAAACACCCATCATCAAAAAAGAGATTACCTTCGAATTTATGTGTGGCTTCCTTTTTGGCATAAGAATCCAACATCAAATGCTCAAGAACTCCTCATCGATTCCAGAAAACTCAATATTCCATCTTCTTTCACCATTCAATCCGAGGAAGCTTGGGTTGGGATGCAAGATTGATGCGTTTTAATCTTAAACATGGTTAATCTCTAGCTAAAACACCAAGAAAACAAGTTCGATCACACGGATTTTGGGTGTGGGGAAAGGAGAAATGGAACAGATTGAAAATGGACAAAAACAGAATGGAAATGGGTTTAAAAACACAACCCCAGAATTTGGTCGGTAATCGGCACTCGCCCCTCTACCCAACACCCGTTCTCACATCTGCTTTGGCACTGCTGACGCCTGATCTGGCACCATGGTGCCAGTCTTGCTAGCCCTTGTTGCTTCACCATTTTCCACCTTATTTCAATGTCATTTCGTTCCACCTGAATTCCTTATTTCTCTTATCATTTTCCATGATATTTTCATATAAATATGGCCTTAAAAGACATCATGAATCCCCTCATTATACTTAATCCCATCACCTACATGTTATTCCAAATTGATCATTTAAGAAAATCTTTCAAAATTAGCCTCACTTTTAACACCCTGAAGTAAACCATAATGTACTTAATTACATAATTACCAAAATTAATACCCCAGGTGTTAAAGCTGCCTTCCTGAAATGAGAATCCAAGCTCGAAGCATTCCCTAGCCTCCATAATTTGCAACAATGATAATTATTTTATTCTTCCATCATTCAAATGGCTAAAACTCAGGCTTGGGTGTGAGGGTGATGGAATACCATACCTAAACAAGAATTTCTCTTAGGAGAAATGGGTAAAACATGCAGGGTATGGTTGCTCGGACATGGTGAAGAAGGATAGGATGATTGAGCAAAATAGGGGACTGAACCCAGAGGGTCTATGCTCCACTGCTTCGCCAGCACTATGGTGTTGGATTTCCATTACATTGGATGCCACTTGACTTCTTTTGGTGATGGGCATTGTGGCACCCATTTGGTTGCCTCCCTTTTTCTTTATTTTCCTTTGCCTTTGTCCTTTGATTTCTCTTATACAATTAGCCCTTATTTCCCCCACATAAATATAACCAATGTGGATAGATTAAAATGTATGATTAGTCCCCTCAATTAATCAGAAGTAATGCCATCGAATCATCCTCATAATTATACATTATCTTCGCAAAAAATTTCTTCACATTTTTCATATTTCATTCTTATACATAATGGAGTAATTTTTTTCCTCGTCTCAATCCATTCCCCTTTATAGTTATACTAAAGACAATTGCAATGTATTCAAGTACATAAATACCCAAAATCAACCCCCTGGGTGTTAGAACTAGGCATCTATGCTAAGGCATTCGAAAAAGGAATGTTAATATGCAATTTCTTTAGCACATCAAGAAATTTAAAAAATTGCTTATCCATTTTGCATAGCTGGAGTCTTTGAGGAAGTGGACTTGGAGGTATATATGGATTGGGATTATCTAGAAAAATTTTGCTCTTGGCTACCTATTATGGTTGTTCAATAACTTCTTGTTTTTCTTTGGGAGCCTCTCGTTCAACATCTTCTTCTTCCCCACTTCTCAGGGTTACAACCTGTACCTTTTCAATTGGATTTGTTTCAGTGTTACTAGGCAAAGGACATTATTATCTTTTTGACAACATAATTGCCAACTGACCAATTTACCTTTCCAAATTTTTGATTTACCCCTCATTTTGAAATCTCATCTTTGTGCTATTCATGAAGTCATGAGTGTTGCTGGCAAGGTTGGTGACTATCTCTTCCAGATTGGATCTTTTCTCTTCTAGTTGCTTGAATTCGATTAGTGGTCTAATCGTATTTTGATTACTCCATAGAAAGTTAGGATGATTGCACCATCCTTAGTTGTAAGTGTTATTATACGGGTTGTTCTGCTACCTGTTAAAATTTTCAACAAAATTAGCATTTTAAGTAGGTTGTGCAAAAGTGTTACATACTGACAATCTATGCTAGCATGTCCTCGACCATAGAATTCACATGTCATTCTTTAAATTTTCATGGCCGAAGCATTCATGTTATCTATATTTTGATTAAGTGCTTCAAACTATTTAGTAACTATAGCTACAGCGTCTACTTCAGGTACTCCAACAGATCTTCACATTGGTAACCTCTCAATAGGCCATTGATAACTTTTAGATGTCATTTTCTCCACGAACACACAAACTAGAAACTAAACACAATAGAAAAACCAAAGTAATATTAACCTTAATAATTAGTGTTGATATTAGTGTGTAATTTCCCTAACTCCCCAAAAACGACACAAAAATAATGTTGATTCATTTCGTTGTATAATGGTGACTATTCCCACCTGTCATGTGGGTAATTCCTTCAATTGAGAAATCGTCTACTCTTGAGTTTAAGCCTTCACCATCTCATTTCAAAAATGCATTCTTGGGGTAGTAATCAATGATGCCAATGATCATCTCATCTATGCTTGATGAAGTTCAAGAGGACAAGCTATTGCGAGTTCTACAAGAGTGGAAGCATGCATTAAGTTGTACAATGGAGGACATCAAGGGGATTAGCTCTATTTTTTATATGCTTTATATTAGAATCAAAAGCAACAAACCATGGGAGAAATTTAAAGTGAATGGATAGTGGTAAAAAGTCAAGCTAAAGACTATAAATTAGAACTACTTCTCATCCCTTCTCTCTTAGGATTTTTAGTTCTTTTTATTTTATTTTATTTTCTCTTTTTTTAGGTTCTTTTTGGTTTTGTTGATCACAGATAATCCTTTCTTGAGGCCATCAAAAGTTTCTTTCCACCATCAAAAACAACCTTTGTCCACTATCAAAGGAGAATACATCCAAAAAGGAAGTTTATTTCCCCCTTATGCATTTTTTTAACATTGAGGACAATGTTTAGTTGAAGTTTGGGGGTATTTGGGGAGTTTTATTTCATTTTTAGGCATTTTTTTTTGAATTTGGTATAATTTTTTTCAATGAAGCTTCACGTTTGATAAATTAGCTAAGAATATTTGAGACCAAATGTAAAAAATTGTTGAATTTGAATGGGTTGGATTGATTGAATCTCTCTTAATGATTATTAACCTATGCTCAGTTTTTAATTGCCATTACACATGATTTAGAAGGAAGGATAGATGCTACCTTGTGATTTAATGATTCTTATGAGGATTCTTTCTTTTTCATGAATGGTGAAATTTGAATTAAGCACCTTAAGTTATGATCATGCATAATGTATGTGGATTAGTTAATAATGTTGTGAATTTAGGGATATATTTTGATTAACATGATCACGCTAGAATTTCTTTGATTATGCCTTAAGGAAAAATTTGAGATAACATGTTTACTTGGAAATGTGTAGGTATTCTTTATCAGTTTGAGCCTTTCAAGCTAAGCTAGTACATCATTTTGACTAGTGTCCCCATTAAGTCTTAATGAAAGAGTGGCATATGCAAAGTATGTGATAGACCACCATTTGAGTTTTCTTTTTTTAGACTTATTATCCAAATCTTTTGAGCCTGAAAAACCATGCTTGACATATTAGGAGATGTATTTGATGCACATGGTTGATAGAATGGTATAAGAGAGCAAAAGAAGATAAGTTTGAGGGTATTTAAAAGAAACGACAAAATGAAAGGAATCGATAAGGATTCATCCATCAATTGGGGGGATCACATCCCAATGAACTCTAGAAAAAAGTTTGGGTGTGTGGTAGTAATACAGCCCCTAAAAAATGTGTGTTAAGAGAGTGAACATTCGTATTCATTTATGATCTCTTACTTTGTGAAATCCTTATCCCTTTCTTTGTTAGTCAAATCCAAGGCCCCATTTAAAGCTTAACAAAGGCCTATTGATCCAAGTGGATAGGGATTATATAAAGTTAGCCTTTGAGTGTTTTGTGGAGTTCATTAGAATCATCAAGTTGCATATTGTTGATTGAAAAGAATGTATTCAATATGAGATTGATAAGGCACACACACATAATTTCATTTGATGAAGGGATTGATTAAACACGAGTTCATGAAGTTACTTTGCTGGTGCCTTGAGCTATTTTTAAGTTATGTGTAAATGTGTGATCCATCTAGCATGTTTTTTGTTGTTTTATAGAGATTGTCCATGGTGTTTCATGAGTTTATGGTTGCTATTTTGCACAAGGATGATTAAAAGCTATGTTTTAGGGTATTTGATAAGCTCATATATATCATATGTGAGATACCTAAATTTATATATTTTGGTTCTTAATTGACATGATTTCATTGTTTATATTCACATTTAATTATGTTTGATTTCTATTTCCTATTTTAATGATGAACAAACTTGGATGAAATAAGTTTTGCTATGTAGTTTGATGATGATACATATTTGTTGTAGAGTGGATTGATGTAAATGAAATGAAATGTATGTAATCTGGTTGCTTGAAGTGATGTAATAAGTATAAATAGGTTTTAGGAATAGGTTAAGGAAGATGTCACATGGAGAAATTCATTAATGTTTGTGGTTAGCAACCTCGACAGATTTGAAGATAGAAAAATGTTTGATGAAGTACAATTCAATGGATGCAAATTAAGCAAAGTTTGTACTTGGTTAGAACCTCGACGAATTTATATTCAGGGAGAAATTTGGCAAAGTTAAACTTTAATAGATTTCCTTATGAAGGAAAATTTTAATGGTTTGTGGACTTTTGGCACCATTTTTGGCAGTTTCAAAGATCTAGTCATAAAGTAGTTTGACATTCTCTTCAACCTCCTTTGAGAGATTATCTCCCAACAGTTGAGCATCTATATTAATGGGAGATTTGTTGAAGAAAAAAAGGTGTGCCAAAGAGAGTGAAATTTTGTTGTGTGATCAAAAGAAATTCAAGAGGTCAAGATTATACAGAAATTCTAACACTAGTTTTGCAGGTGAATAAAGCTTGGATAATCAGAAGCACTGAAGTCATCTGAGAATTGAATTGGTTGTAAGCCTTTTCTTATTATATTTTTTAATGTGCCGATTATACCTTTGTTTGGGTTGTAAATCAAGAGATAGTGGAATCATTACAGGTTGTGTAAGTGATTCATTTGTATTGTCCCATGGAGGTGTAAGGCCAAAGAACAGAGTATCTTGACCACTATAACTTTGAAACAAAATTGACTAGTGGAAATCAAGTCTGTGATTGTGACTTAGATATTAGAGTGGTTAAAGAGTGTCGAACCACTGTAAACCCTGTATTCTGATTTCATGAATCATTGTCTTTGTAGTGCATTTAATTGCTTTCACATATTGCATAAGTCTAGCCATAGTATGGGACCAACAAGTGGTATTAGAGCCATCTTTGTATTGCTTAAAGTGATCTTTTATGGCTACAACAAGTAAAAATAAAAGTTGCACTGACAATAATGGCATAAATGGAAATGGAAATGGAAGCAGTGGGTTTGCATTCCAATCAACTAGCTTTCTAGAGGGATTATTTGTAAATAGACCTCCATATCTAACTGAAGATAATTATCTTCTATGAAAATTAAGAATATAAAGTTTCTTAATGGGTTATAATATGTCTGCATGGTGCATAATTGAAGATGGTTTTACAAGTAGGAAAAATAAGCACCTAGACTGTAGAATAGAAAGAGAAAAGCTCAACAAATGAACTAGCTAAAAGCTTGTTATATTATGCTATTTCTCAAGCTAAATTTTAAAGGGTGTCAACTTGTAAAACTATAAAAGACATATGGGAGAAATTTCAAGTTACCCATGAAGACACATTAGAAGTGAAAGAAATAAGAATGAATCATTTAACGTGTGATTATGAATGGTTTACAATGCTTCCTAATGAATCCATTATTGAGATGAATCACAGGTTTACTAAGAATGTCAATGCATTGAAAGGTATCAAAAAGGAAATTACTGAGAAAAAAAAAGTTTAAAAAATACTCAAATCTTTACCTAAAGCTTGGACAACAAAAGTAACAGCTATCGAAGAAGCAAAAGGCATCTCAAAGTTAAAGGTTGACAACTTGATGGGATCACTACTATCACATGAGCATGTCATCAAGAAGAATAAAACCAAATCAAAAGGTACAAGATCTATTGGGTTAAAAGCTAATTCTGATCAATCTAATCTTGATGTAGGCGAAGAAGATGAGGAAATTACTATGCTTAATTGCCGTTTCAAAAAATTTCTTCAAACAAATAACAAGATGAAGAACATATTTGCAGCAGCTCGAAGAGTATAAAATAAGAAAGGTGACAAAAAATTTAAAACTAAAAATTCCGTTAAAAAGGAAGAAGAGGAACTCACATGTCATAATTATGGTAGAAATGGACATCTAAAGAGAGTATATTCATCTATCAAAAAGGATAGAAAGAAGAACTAGAAATCTTAGAATTTTGGAGCTTAGTGTGACAGTGACTCATCTATTTATGTGGATTCCGAATCTGATAATGAGTGTCATATTGGTCTAATGGCATATGAAGATGGAGAAAAAGAGAGCAATGCTTTAGATGAGGTAAGTTAGGATAAATTTTTATTTGCATTGCAAAATTAACATACTGGACTTCTTGATGATCAAAGTTGATAATTGAAAAATATGCAAAGCTGAAAAAGGAGTTTCAGATTCAAAAGGAGGTGATAATGAGAATATAACTAGAATTTAATATTCTTTTTTATGAGTATTCAAAATTGAAATCTGAAAATGACCTTCTGAAAAATGACTCAAAGAAGTTTTTGGATGAAAATCAAAAGTTGAAATTGTGTTGTACTTGTTTGAGAATATGATTAGTCAGATGGAGAATAAGTGTTTGAATTGTTAGAATCATGTCACATATTTCAGAAGAAAAACTTTCAACTTTCACAAAGGGCACTACTATTTTTGCAATAAATTTGGGCATGTTGCTTGTATAGTAAAAGGGTTGGAAAAAAATGGGATAGAATTGATCTAGGTGCCTAAACAAATTATTTTCATACCTGACAAGCATGGACCCAATAAGTGAAGCATATTGGTAAATTTGACAAGAAAAGTGATGAAGGTGTATTTTTAGGGTATTCTTCTTCTAGCAAAGCATATCAAATCTACAATAAGCAAACATATATGGTACAAGAGTATGTCCATGTAAAATTTGATGAGACCAACTCTTGGCAAAGAAAGGTTGACGATGTAGATGATGATAATGAAAGATTTGATTTTCTTGAAGCATCAAATGAAGTTCGGCAAAGATTTAAAGATTTACCATAACCTAAATCATCACATCTTCCTGAGGAAAGCATTAAAATTTGTGAAGAATAGGTAAATGAAGTTGAGTTGTCTAAACCATCCTAATCAGTTCATACTCATAGGTATCATTCACTAGAAGGTGTCATAGGAAATGTGTATGAAAAAGTGAGAACTTGTAGCTTACTTCATAATGTTTGTGGTAATTTTCCTTTATTATCTTACGTTGAACCCAAAATAGTGAAAATGCCATTTTAGATAAAAACTAGATCATAGCAAAGCAAGGAGAGTTAGATCAATTTAAATGTAACAATGTGTGGAAACTTGTGCTAGAACCAAATGATCAGTTTGTCATTGGCATAAAATGGATCTTTTGAAATAAACTAGATCAATTTAGGATTATTGTAAGAAATAAAGCACATCTGGTAGCATAGGGATATTCCCAAGAAGAGGAAATAGATTATGATGAGACGTTCGGACCTGTTGTTGGACTTGAAGCCATAAGAACATCACTTGTCTTTGCATCCTTAAAATAATTTTGATTATTTCAAATGGATGTAAAAAGTGCATTCTTAAATGGATATTTAAATGAACAAGTGTATGTTAAACAACCTCTAGGCTTTGAAGATCATGAACACTAGACTATTTATTTAAACTCATAAAAGCATTGTATTGTCTTAAGAAATCTCCAAGAGCTTGGTATGAAAGACTGAGTGGGCTTTTATTGAGTAAAAAATTTCAAAGAGGTAAGGTTAACATAACCTTATTCATTAAACATATTCATTCAGACATTCTTGTGATACAAATCTATCTAGATGATATCATTTTTGGTTCTACAAATGAAAAAGATTGCAAGGAGTTTGAAAATATGATGAAAAGTGAATTTGAAATGAGTATGATGGGTGAACTAACATTTTTCCTTGGACTATAGGTAAAACAATTTGATGAAGGTATTTTCATTTCACAAACAAAATACATGAGAGAAATGTTAAAAAAAATTCAAAATGGAAAACTTAAAATGCATGCCCACCCCTATAAGTGCAAGTATCAAAATGGATAAAGAAAAAAGTGGTAAAAGTGTAAATCAAAGGTTATATAGGAGTATGATTGGTTCTTTATTATATTTGATTGCCAATAAACCTAACATTTTGTTTAGTGTGTGTATGTGTGCTCGATTTTAATCAAATCCAAAGGAATCACATCTTTCTGTTGTTAAATGCATTTTCGAATATCCTGTGTAAACATCTCATTTAGGATTGCGGTATCCTAAAAGATCATCATTTGATTTAGTTAGTTATTCTAATGTCGACTATGCTAGATACAAAGTGGATGTAAAAAGTACTAGTGGAACTTGTCAGTTCCTAGGGAGTATGCTTGTATCCTGGTACTCTTGGAAACAAAGTACTATTGTATTATCAATAACTAAAGCCAAATACATAGTTGTAACTAGTTGTTGTGCATAAATACTTTGGATGAAATAGCAGTTAAGTGACTATGACTTTAAAGTGCCATGCGTGCCTATCAAATGTCATAACACAAGCATAATAAATTTGACTAAAAATCCAACATTACATTGACGTTCTAAACACATTGAGATGAGACAACACTTCATTAGGGATCATGTTCAATTGAAAGTTATTTTTGTTGAATTTATTCCTACTGAAGATCAATTGATAGATATTTTTACAAAACCACTTCACACTGATAGGTTTTTGCAAATAAGAAGAGAGCTAGGCATTATTGACCCATTTGCATAATGCATAGCATATATAAAATAAAAGACATATGTGTGGATTTTATCTATTTTACAAAACATTGATAGATTATAAATGTTGATGGATTGTAAAAGTCTATGGATTGTAAACTTCAATGGATTACAACATCAACAGATTCGGAGCTAAGAATGTAACTTAAATATGCGATTTGCACGGGACAGTTACTCATCTTCTCCTTAAATCTAGGGTTTTTGGTTTTGAAAAACCCATCCATCTTCTCAAGGATTTAGCTCCTCCCATGGCACATTTGGATGGATTTGAGTCATTTCCTTCCATCTTTCTTCATAAAAAACATGGTAATGCTTTGCTCTTCAAGATTCCTCTTTTGCTTTTTTTATTTTTGCTCTAAAATCCATGGATTTGGGGTTCTTCGTCTAAATCCCTTCTCTCTTTCATGTATTTTTCATGTAAAACTGATTCCCTAAGATGAATAAGTTTGTATCTATGTTGTTTGAAAAGGACTTTTAAAAAGCCCCCTGCTATGCTCCAAAAATTCAAAATTGTGGCGGTTTTAGGGTTTCCAAAATCACAAAAACACTATTTTTGTCTAAATTCCATCCATGTGAATTCTATTTTTGACATATTTTTATTTTATTACATGAATATTATGGTCAATAATCTATGATGAGATAAGATGCTCTGTTTTTGCATTTTGAGTTGAAATACTCTTGAATTTTTGGGTTGAATCATAATGTTCATTTTGTATTCTTATCATTCACTCTCTATCTTCATAAATATCTATGTCTCAAATACAATTATTATTGTATTTCAATATATGTCATGATTATTGTTAGCAACCCATGTTATCATCAATATTCTTATTACTCCATTAATTTCTTGCACCTAAATGAATGTCCTTATAGTTGATTTTGTGTTTATTCTATGATTAATGTAAGTAGACATTGCTTAGTTGAATATCATTGCAATGCAGAATGTCTAGATGCCATTGTGACAATTATTGTACCTATCATATGCTTACATGTGTGTTGAGTTTGGTTCCTATTTTGGTATTCCTTATAGTTCAAACCTTCTGCTTTGACTAAGTTTGAGCCTATCTTTTGATTTGAATCAACTTGAGCCTTGGATCTCAAAATTCCTAAAGTCCATTTTCATTTTAGTCTTTTAGATAGAAGGTTGCTGAGTCAAAGAAGGCCATATATGAGGAGAAAGGGAAGAGGACATTGGGGGATACCTCTAAAGCTAGACCTTCTTCTCCTAGAACAAGAAGAAGAACATGAAGAATTTCTATTCAAGAACCCTCTGAAATACTAGTTAGACAATCTACACATGAAGATCATATAAATGTTGATGAAGAACATGTTTCATTTCCTAAACTAGATCAAGAACCAGAGCCAATGACTCCCATTGAATCATCACCATCTCCTATTCATACTTCTCCCAAACTAAACCATGGGAAAAGCATTCCTTCCAAAA
>JAYJMB010074301.1:0-15163 GCA_036873735.1 Pouteria campechiana | reverse complement strand
AATGGGGCTTTTAAAACTTTTAACCAAAATAAATGATTGTGGTGCTGAATGAATGAATAAAATAGATTATACAATAAACAACCCAAGATTTTTATAGTGGTTCAGCCCTTCCTAGGTTCCTACTCCACTTCTCTGACTCAGACTTATCTACTAAACTTAGGTTCCACTAATACCTTGATCACCTTGATAAAATACACATTGGTTTTACAAAAAGCTCACCAACCAACTTACTAGTTTTCCAAGCTAACCAGACACGTATGCAACCTATTGGTTTTCTAAAGCTCACCAACAAACTTACACCCTTTCAGCAAGTTCTCTACTTGCTTATCTCAATACATAAACCCCAAGCACTCTACTAGAGTTGCTAAACACTAAAAGAAGTGTACAATTAGATGCCTCTTAATTAGGCAGACTTGTAAAAAGATTCAAAATTCTAAGTAAAAGAATAAGCGATAAGAGTAAAAGATTCAAACTCCTTGATTGAGTAGAAATTTGAACTTTGAGAGCTTTGACTGAGTTGTATTCATTAGAGTTGAACTTTGAAGGAAGGTTTTGAATGCTCTTCATGTAATCAACAAAGTTTGAATGATATTCAATCCGATTCTTGTATTTTTTTGCTTCTAAATCTCTCTTTTATAGGTTGGGAGAGACTTTTCCATTGCTAATCTTGGTAAACATTCAAATGTTCGAAAATGTTTTACCTTATCTTTTCCAAAGTTGCTTCTTTTGACTCAAAAGCATGTCTTCAAGACTTTTATAATTTATGCTTTCTTGAATTAAGTATATGTGATGTTCATATACTTAATTATGAAAGAGCATTTACTTCATATCTTCCTTTTGTCATCATAAAGATTATTCTCAAGTTGAATGATTTAAAACTTTCTACAACATTCTTGAAAATAAGATGTTAGTACCTTAATGTTTCACTCATGCTTTTCCTCATCATCAAAACATACTTGGTTAAGAATGTTCATCATCAAACATTCACTTTCTATGTCAGGTGCTCCGAAGAGACGAGTGAACAATTGGTGTCTTGACTGATTTTAAATTATCTGAATTTTTTTATTTAGATTTTCGAAAGTAATTCTAATCCTACTAAGTTGCGACATTCATTTTTTAGATAAAAGGTTAGATTTTCTAAACTTATAATGTCTTTCGAAAAGTGATCTGAAGCCTATTCAAACATCTCCAAAGCATGACTTAACATCTCTGAAGCTTGGTTAACATCTTTGAAGATTGTTTGAATCTTTTCCAAAACTTGGCTTCATGTTCTCCGAAGCATGTTTGTTTACTCCGAAGCATAGCTGATTATCTCCAAAGCTTGTCTTGTTGTTTTCGAAGTGTCTTTTAATATGTTCAAAACATCCATGGCTTCTCCAAAGCTTTTCAACTCTCTACGGAGCATGCTGCAACTTGTCCAAAGCTTTTTTATGCTTTTTCCAAAGCATCCTTGATAATTTTGAAGTTCTTTTGATTATTTCAGAAAGCTGCTATGACTTATCCGAAGCAATCTTGATTATCTCTAAAGCATACTGTAAGATCTCTGAAGCTTTGAAAAGGACTTCGAAGTATGCTTTAATATTTTTTGAAGTGTGCTTAAACATTTCTGAAGCTTACTATTTTTACTCATAGACTTATGTGAAGATTACTAATTGTCTCTGAAGTTTCTCTGCATTCTTTCCGAAGTGATCTGCAACCACTCCAAAGTTGCATTGTGACTTGTCCGAAGCTTGTTGGGACATTTTCAAAGTTCATTAGATTATCTTCAAAGTCCGTTGAGACAATTCTGAAGCTTTTTTGTAATGTCTCTGAGCCAATCTTGATTATCTCTAAAGCATACTGTAAGATCTCTGAAGCTTTGAAAAGGACTTCGAAGTATGCTTTAATATTTTTTGAAGTGTGCTTAAACATTTCTGAAGCTTACTATTTTTACTCATAGACTTATGTGAAGATTACTAATTGTCTCTGAAGTTTCTCTGCATTCTTTCCGAAGTGATCTGCAACCACTCCAAAGTTGCATTGTGACTTGTCCGAAGCTTGTTGGGACATTTTCAAAGTTCATTAGATTATCTTCAAAGTCCGTTGAGACAATTCTGAAGCTTTTTTGTAATGTCTCCGAGCCATGCTATGTCAATTCCAAAATAATATCCATTTTACTCCAAAGTTCATTGGGACATTTCCGAAGCAAACCAATCTTTTTTGAAATGCGTTAAAGTGATTCCAAAGTTGCTTCTTTTGACTCCAAAGTATGCCTTTAAGACTTTTATAATTTCTATTTTCTTGAATTAAGTATATGTGATGTTTATATACTTAATTATGAAAGAGCATTTACTTCATATCTTCCTTTTGTTATCATAAAGATTATTCTCAAATTGAATGATTTAAAACTTCCTACAACATTCTTGAAAATAAGATGTTAGTACCTTAATGTTTCACTCATGCTTTTCCTCATCATCAAAACATACTTGGTTAAGAATGTTCATCATCAAAATCAAGCTACATAACATTGTTCAACACAAGGGTGTATGGAAAGGTTGTAAACTTGGAGTGATCCTTTTGTGCGAAGTTGCTTTTCATTGTGAAGGGATAGTGTTGCTTAAGCTTGTACTTCAAGTGTTGGTCCAATGGCCCCAAAGAAATAGAGAATGATGGCTTCCCAAAGTGCAGTAATACAACCCACTTTTGTGAATCCTTAAGCAAAAGAGAGGTATCAAAAATCACTTGTTGGAAAAAATTGTATCTAAGAAAGGGGTTTTGGTAACCCAATTTGGGAAATTAAAAGAACAATCAAGGAGCGAAATTGGGATGAGTTTAGCAAACAGCTTGGAGCAATTCCCATCATTAGAGATTTTTATGCAAATGCAAGGGAACATGAAAGCTTTATAAACTCTGGTGAGAGGTAAATGGGTCCCCTTTGATAGGAAAACTATCAATTAGAAGTTCAAACTCCCTGATTTGGACAATGATGACCACACTGCATTTAAGAACCAAGGCCCCAATTATGATGAGATCCTTGATTTTCTAGCTAAGTCAGGTACACAATAGACAAGCTCTCAGAATGTCTTATGATATTTTCCTACCAAATGCTTGAAAGATAAAGGTAAGATCTGCCATTATTTCATATCGGCTAAGTTACTCCCCACCAATCATATCTTCCCAAGTCTCCAGGGAAAGGGCCTTACTGAATTACACAATACAGACGAGTCTATCCATCAATGTGGGAAAATCATAGAGGCTTCAATTCTACATATGGCACAAGGGTTAACAAGGTCAGGAGGATTTAGCTATCTATCACTTATATATGACTTATGCCTACAAGTAGGAGTGATGATGGGTCCCAACGAAGAAGTCTAACACCCTAAATCAGCAATCACTCCTTCTCTGATTAGAAGAATCGCCCCAAAATTCAAAGACACATATTTTAGCACTTCACAGTCACAATCGAGCATGCCTCGGCAAGCAGGCACAACCTTGCGTGATGAAGTGCGACAGATGGGTAAACGGCTTGATTAGTATTTTGGCAGACAAGAGCAATTATCTGCTTACTTGATGCAGTGCCAGGTTACATTGGTTTCTGCGCTTCCCAATCCAATCCAGCTTCCCCCACCTTCAGTATTTACACCTGAGACTGCCCCTGGAGATGCACTTGCCCTTGAATTTGAGTCTAAAGGTGATGCTAACCATGAAGATGAAGCTGAAGCTACCAATGATGATCAAGAGGAGGACGATGCAGATACTGTTAATGAAGAATCAAATGATGAAGATAGTGATGATAGTGATGATGGAGATATGGATGATGTTGATTGAACCTTCTCAGGGAAGTCCTTGCTTCTTAAATATTTATTGTACATTGAGGACAATGTTTCTTTCAAGTTTGGGGGTATTATGTAGTTTAGTGCTTTTCTATTTTGTTTAGTTGTGTTCTTTTTAACTACTCTATTTGTGTGTTTGTTGTAATACCCATGTTATTTGTTTTGACTATTAGTTTTTTTTGTAATGTTTAAATATTTTTATGTCACTTTCAATTATAAAATTAAAAGACAAATTATGTTTTGTGTATTTTTGAGCATTGATCAGAGTCATCATACAAAACCAATGACATATATGTGACCTTTGCCAATGGTTAAGTAAAAACTGATAGAAATCATTATTGTCTTCATGCTTGACCTGTCCCCTTGTCTAATTCGCTATAGATACCTCATACACATTACACAATGACATAGCCATTTCTTTTGAAGTCTTTGAATACCTAGAATCAGTTCGACGATTAAGCATGCATGAACTCTAGAATTCATTATAATTATTGTTGAGACAAGCTTTAGATCATTCAATATATATATGTATACATGAATAATAACTCATTGTTTATCGGGGGGATCAGATCCAATGAATTGAAAAAAAAAATAAGATTGGGGGTGTGATAGTAATATAGCCCAAAGATTAGGGGGAATCACATTCTGAATAATTGAAAAGAAGTTAAAAGTGAAGAATGTGATAGTAATAGAGCCCACAAGAAGAGCAAAGAATTGAATGAAGAAACTTCTAATGTAATTTTTCTAGTTTAATTAAAGTTAAAAGTGAAGAATGTGATAGTAATAGAGCCCACAAGAAGAGCAAAGAATTGAATGAAGAAACTTCTGATGTAATTTTTCTGGTTTAATTAATGAATTCACAAGGTTTCATTGAACATGTATGATTTGGTTGCTTGAATGGATTTAAGTGTGAAATGATGAAGATTGAAATGGCTATAACTATTGCACATGCACGAAGAATCTAAGGTGGAAAGGATGTGGCTCATGTTGAAATTAGAGACATACACGATATCTTTATATTTTCATCTTAACCATGTTTATTTGATTGAGGTTTTTGACCAATGACTTAGATCGATGTTCATTGTGTTCTTAGTGAATTCTTGTGTTTTGTTTTGCTCGAGGACTAGCAAAAAGTTAAGTTTGGGGGTTTTTGATAAGTGAACTTCTGTCATTTATACTATATCTGTTGAGCTTAGTTTTTAGTAGAGTTTTGAGATATTTCTAGTTAACTTTTAATGCTTTTATTTGTGTTTGTTTACAATCAATCAAGAGCAAAAAGAATGGAGAAAACAAAGAAATTTGTAGTTGGAAAAGAGGGAGTGCAATGGAGTATAAAAAATAAAGTAAGAAACAAAATGGGAACCAAGCAACTAGTAAATGCTACAGCATTTAAAGTTAATACCATAGCATTCAAATTGAATAGCCATATGAAATGAGTGCCGCAACATTTAAATCAAGAACCACAACTCTCAACCTGCTGTGTGGAGAATGCGCCATGGACAGATTTTAAATGCAGCATTTAAGTTGAGAGCCACAACTCTCAATCACCTGGATTGCCAAATGTCAAAGCATTTAAAGTTAATGTTGCGGCTCTCAATTGTACTTTAGTTTTGGATTTTGAGGAAATGTGTTGACTTGCAAAAAGATGATATACCCTAAGTGAGAGGTTATATAAAGGAGTAAAGGCATGTTTTTGGGGATCTCTGGGCAAGGGTTAGAGGCTTCTTGGAGTAAAGAGGAGGTGGTTACACCTACTTTTTGAAGTGAAGAAGTCAAGAGGAGAAGCATGTTCTGGATTGTGATGAGCTTCATGGAGGGAGTTATTTCCTTTTCATTATGCACTAAATCTCTTTTCTAGGGTGAAGATGTAACCCTCTCTAATACATTTTGTTATTTAGGAATGTTGGTTCTTTAATGCAATCAGTTGTTTTCATTCATTGAATTATTTGCTTTCATTTGATTTGATATATTGCTTGATCACCAATATTGCAAATCACATTGATTATCTGGCATTGTTCAGGCACACACCATATGTAAAACCATGAGCACCATTGAATGAAAAGGATAGGTGGTTATGGTACACACCTTATGCTAAACTATCCTATTTGATTCATGTGTTCATAAGCTTAATGGGTTTTCACCTCAGTCACACTATACACCATAGGTAATTGAAATGAGTGAAAATACTTAATTGAAACCCTTACACCTAATGGTAATAATCTTACATTAGATAGAACAAATCTAAGTTATGCATTGAATCCAATGTCCCAATAGCAAAGAGTATCATTGAGCGATGAAATTGGATCCCTAGACCCTTACACTATATTGATTTCACCTACATTATCCATAGCTATTTCATTTCTGCAATTTTATTCAAGTTATCATTTATATTTGCTTAGCTCAAATCACATTCCTTTAAGATAATGATAAATTAGTAACTAAAGTTAATTGAATTAGTTTAAACATTCCTTGTGGGATCGACCCTTGCATTGCACACTATATTGATATAAGTTCGTGCACTTGTAGGGATTTATAATTTGAATCATCACTTACTGAAAGTTAACGATGAATCAATTCATTATAGCCAATGATATGGAATCGTGGAAGGCCACTAATATTGGAATCACTCTTCCCACCGCTGAAGTAGATGCATGACTAAAGAGGAGGCCACCTCGGTCCAAAATAATACAATGGCTATGAACTCTTCATTCTGTAGATTATCTTCATCTAAGTTTGGTGGAGTATCCTCTTGCACTATTACAAAAGGTATTTGGGATAAATTAGTATCTATATATGAAGGATCCTCATAGGTCAAAGGAACTAAAAGGAATATGTTAATATGAGAACTAGAAAACTTTAAGATAACAGAAGGGGGGAGTATATAATAAATGTATGCTTGTTTTTCAAAAATTACTAATACTTTAAAAGATTTGGAAAAAGAAGTCACATATTTTGAATAGTTAATGAATATACTGAGGGCACTACTAGAATCTTGGAACCAGAAGATCACAACAATAGAAGAAGCAAAGGATTTGAACACTCTTCTTGTGGACAATCTCATCATCTCACTGATGTCACACGAGTTGATCAAAAGTAAGAGAGAGGAGCCAACGAAGCAAAAGAAAAGTATTACTCTCAAGGTGAATAAGGAGACCAGAAGTGACCCTGCATCACAATCTGAAGATGATATGGCCATGATAGTCAAAAACTTCAGAAGATTTGCAAGAAGCAGCAGAGGCAGCACCTCAAGGAGACAACCTAAACAACAAAAGAAAATGGCTGAAAGAAAAAAAGATCTCCCCACATGCTATAGATATGAAGGAATCGGACACATGTCTCCCAAGTGTCCAAATGAAGAAAAAGTAAATGTAAATGAGAAAGATGAAAGAAGAGAAAAGAGATACTTCAAGAAGTCATCAAAAATCAAGCCAAAGGAATGTATGTGAATGATGAAGACTCCTTGAGTACAAGTTCAAGTGAGAAAGTTGATAATGAAGTTGAACACCTCGCAAGAACATGCTGCATGGCCCACATGGAGAATGAATTAGCAGATCAAATTTCCATCAATGCACAACAGAGTTGGAGATAAAGGTAAACTCTTACTACTCTTATAGTTCTGACTCTTCAACCTTAAATAGTACTTGTGTCAAATACAAAAGGTTTGATGAGTTATAGCAATCATACAACTCTCTCCTTAGTGAATTTGAATTACTTAGCCAAAAATTCACTTAAAAGAAAAGACACTTTGATGCAATTGTCAAAGTAAATTCTATTCTGGCAGAAAGAAATCTATCTTTACAAAAAGAAGTTGAAAATCTGAAGAAGGAGATAGACATATTGAATAGTATGTTGAGTAAATTCTACAATCCAGGAGAATCTGTCATAAAGTTTATGAGAATAACCTATCAAACTAGTAAAAAGAGACCTTGTTGTGAGCAGTTAGATGATTAACATTCACAAAAATTTGCTAGATGGTATAAGGGAGTGAACCTCATAGAAGAAAGAGAAAATTATTCAAATATGAGAAGGTTCATAGGTTATTCTTATGCAAAGAAACCAATGGAATATAGCTCACCAAGTAGAATTCCAAACACTTGCTATTTTTGCAATAAAATTGGACATAAAGCGTATGTTTGCTACGCCAAAATGATACAAACAAAAGGTGCAAAAATGAGATGGAAACCCAAGGATTATGCATAATATTCTAGTACACACAATCCACTAACACCATTGAACTCTATACTTGGGTACCAAAGAGGTAAGAAGAATATTTGCTTTGAATAAAAGCAAGTTTGAAAGCTACATCTAGCAATACCTAGTTCATGGATAGTGGTTGCTCAAGACATATAACCAAGAATAAGAAGCTATTCAAAGAATTGAAACCAACAAATGGAGGAATAGTTACATTCAACAACAATGACAAAGGCCTCATCAA
Source organism: Pouteria campechiana (assembly GCA_036873735.1). Taxonomy (NCBI): domain Eukaryota; kingdom Viridiplantae; phylum Streptophyta; class Magnoliopsida; order Ericales; family Sapotaceae; genus Pouteria; species Pouteria campechiana. The sequence goes on along the minus strand of JAYJMB010074301.1, from coordinate 6,916 downwards.
AGGGATGGGTAAAATTTATGGTTTATTTAATGCATGTATAGAGGATGTATTATATGTAGAAGGACTCAAGCACAATTTGCTAAATATTAGTCAATTATATGATAAGGGTCACAAAGTTGTGTTTGAACCATCTGCATGTAATGTATTTAATGTAGAAATGAGCTATTGTTCAGCGAAAAAAAGTATGAAAATATTTATCTAGTACAGCTAGATGATATTGTTGTAAAATGCTTAATTATAGTCAAAGATGATCCATGGGTATGCCATAAAAGGATGGGACACATTAAAATGTCAAATATGTGATCTTTGTGGAAAAAGGATCTTGTGATTGGTCTACCTAAACTAAATTATGACATAAATTAAATATGTAAATCCTGTAAATTGTCAAAACAGACCAAAGTATCTTTCCATCCTAAAAATGAGGTGTCTACATCTAGACCTCTAGAATTATTACATATGGATTTCTTTGGACTATTAGATATTGTCACCCTTGGAGGAAAAAGATGTATATGTCATCATGGATAATAACTCTAGATTCACATGGGTGATTCTCTTAACTAGCAATGACAAAGCATTTTCAATATTCTATACATTTTCAAAGTTAGTTCAAAATGAGAGACAAATGTCAATTGTGTTTATCCATAGTGATCATGGTGGTAAATTTAAAAATAGAAAATTTATTGACTTTTGTGATGAAAACCAAATTTATCATAGTTTCTTATACCCTAGAACTCCTCAACAAAATAGAGTTGTGGAAGGAAAGAATTGGATAATTCAAAAAAGGACAATGACCATGTTAAATAAGAGTAAGTTGTCTAAAAAATTTTGAGGAGAAGTAGTAAGTACAACTTGCCATGTCTTAAATAAGGTTATCATAAGAGCAATCTTAAAGAAAACCCTATATGAGCTTTGGAAAGGAAGGAAACCCAATATCTCATATTTTCATTCCTTTGGATGCTCATGCTATATGCTAAATAATGAGAAGGATAACCTTGTAAAGTTTGATCCAAAAAGTGATGAAGCTATCTTCCTCAGTTACTCTTCTAACAGTAGGGCATTTAGAGTATATATTAAGAGAATAGGTTGTAGAAGAGTCTATACATGTTAAATTCAATGAAGCAAATGAAACCCTAAGAAAGAAGTGTAATAGTGATGCAGATAAAGCTGGAAATAATATGAAGAAGCTCAAATTAAAAGATCAAGAAGATGCCACAAAATGTGAATATATGCAAAATTCAAGAAATGAGGAGGAGGTAAGTATAGGTAATGTTCACTATCAACCTCCTATTGATTTGAGATTAATTAGTGCCCATCTTAGAAAACAAATTATAGGTGATGTCTATGATAGTGTCAAAACAAGAAGGTCCATGCAAAACATTTGTTGTCATTATGCTTTCATTTCTATAATTGAGCCAACCTACATTGATCAAGCCTTAAATGATGAAAATTGGATTATTGCAATGCAAGAAGAGCTTAACCAGTTTGAAAGGAACAAAGTATGAGAATTATTTCTAAAACCAAGGAACATTGATGTAATTGGAACTAAATGGTTTTTAGAAACAAACGAAATGAAAGTGGATTGGTTGTAAGAAACAAGGCACGACTAGTTGCTAAGGGGTATTCCCAAGAAGAAGAAATTGACTTTGAAGAATCATATGCCTCTATAGCCAGACTAGAAGCCACTAGAATGCAAATTGCTTTTGTATCTTATAAGAATTTTAAATTATTTTAGATGGATGTAAAGAGTGCATTTCTAAATAGATATTTAAGTGAGGAAGTGTATGTAAAGCAACCCCTTGGTTTCAAAAATGATGATCAATCTGATCATGTCTATAAGCTCACCAAAGCATTATATGGTCTAAGATAAGCTCCAAGAGCATGGTATGAAAGGCTAAACAAATTCTTAGGTGATCATCAATTCAAGAGAGAAAAATTTGATACTACCTTGTTTATCAAAAATATTTGCATAGATATCTTGATAGTTCAAATTTATGTGGATAATATTATATTCAGAGCTACTAGTGAGAATCTCTGTCAAGACTTCTCAAAGATCATGTAGGCTGAATTCGAAATGAGTATGATGGGAGAGTTGAACTACTTCCTTGTATTGCAAATCAAGCAAATAGATGATGGAAACTACATCTGCCAATCAAAATATACTAGAGAAATGCTGATCATGTTCAAAATGAAAGAAATTAAAGTAGTAAGCACTCCAATAAGCACATCAATAAGGCTAGATAAGGAAAAAAAGGGTAAATTTGTATATAAAAAATAATATTGAAGTATGATTGGATCTCCTCTTTATTTTATTGCATCTAGACTAGATATTCTCTTTAGCACATACTTATGTGATAGATTTTAGTCCAGTCCTAGAGAGTCTTATCTTATTGCAGTGAAACGAATTTTTAAGTATTTGGTTGACACACCAAATGTTGGACTCTATTATCCTAAGGGAACTAGTTTTGAACTAATTGGATATTCAGATGCTGACTTTGGGGGATACAAAGTTCATAAAAGAAGTACTAGTGGAACCTATCAATTTTTAGGAAATAGTCTAGTATCATAGCTCTTTAGCTAACAAACTAATGTTGCTCCCTCTACAATAGAAGCCGAATATATAGCAATTGAAAGTTGTTGTGCCCAATTACTATGGATGAAACAATAACTTCTAGATTATGGTTTGAGCCATAAAGACATACCCATCAAATGTGATAATACTAGTGTCATATGCTTGACAAACAACCCTATTTTAAATTCGAGAACCAAATAGATAGAAATTAGGCACTACTTTATTAAAGATCATGTAGAAAAACATAATGTATGCATAGAATATGTGCTTACACATGCTCAACTAGCTAATATCTTCACATAGCCACTACCCTTAGACACCTTTTGCAACATTAGAGGAGAATTATGCATGACTAATATGATCACCTAAGAATGACATTTTTAATGTTTCTATGCCTAAAGTTGTAATGTTTTTGATATACTTTCATGAGACTATACTTCATCTCAGATGAAGTAAGTTACTTCTATACACTATTTTTTTCTCACTTCATTTGGATCATGGTTTTCAAGGTCAAGTACACCTTGTTTTCTTGCTAGAATCAATTAACAGTTATTGATATCACATCGAAATTTATTTTTAGCATGAGTTATTCCTTCTTTCTTGAAATATCATATCAATTACCTAGTATTGCCCCCACATCAAGTCTATTTTAACCCATGACTAGCAATCCTTCTCTGCACCACAACGATGAAGCAACTTAGGGAAGGGCATTTAGGAAGAAGATATAGAAGGAAGCTCAACGAGTGGTGGAAATTGAAGCACCAAAGGATGTTCCTTCACTTCTCTTAGCGGGACGATATTACTTCTATTTGTGACGATGTTCCAGTTCACCTATCCCATTAAAAGTATTTCTCTTCAAGATGTGGCTCTCAGGAACATGATTTATATCTCAGCCACTTTGCCCCTGGATCTAACTTCATTATCGGTTGGGGCTCTTGAAGAGAGGGGAAAGGAGGCTCCAATTGCTGCATTAATTATCTCATTCCCCTCTTCCCTTCCTTGAAACTTTATATCGCTCATTATAATATAAAGTTCTCCCCTCCCTCTCCCCTCATCCGTGGTCTCACACACAACCTCTCCTGCACTTAAAATGCAACATGAGTTATTTTTCTCTATGTTTGTAGCTTTGTTTATACTGAAATGAAATGAAATGGTTTCATTATTTTCAAGCTACCTCTATTTGTGTGTGTATTCTGCAAGTACTGTATTTCTTTTTTATCATAACAAAAAGGGGGAGAAAGAATCTGCAAATTTATCTCAAAGAAAACACAGCATAACTTTGAATTAATCAGGGGGAGAATACATATAAAACTAGTCAAGGGAAATAACATAAAATGGCAACTTGATGAATGATTAAAATTTGTAAAATATTTTCATTAAACTGCATACAATTCAGTGGGAGATTATCTTTTATGAGAAAATTTTAATCAAGTTTTGTCATCATAAAAAAAGAGGAGAATGTTAGCATAAATGCATGGTTTTGATGACAAACAAAACTTGATTAAAGATTATTTACTAATGGTTATTGCCAAGCATTTAGCATGCAAAATCAAGTTGAAGGCCTTATGGACAAATGAATATAGAAAAGATATTCCAAGGCATCAATTTTTCTGACTGAAAAGACTTGGGCAAGTGCAGAACCAAAAGACAAAGTACCACTATAATCAAAGTAAAAAAAGAATCAACCGTCACCATTCGTTTATCAAAGTAAAGATTATCTTTGACTAATGTAAAGCAACATGCATACAACAAACTTTGTCTACCATAAGTAAGTCATAATCAAACAGCTCACCAAGACAATGATTATCTATGAAAACAAACAAAGGCGAAGCAGTGGAGTTCATCTGTGCCTCTAACAATTTGTCTACTACTTGTAACAGACAATCCAATAGACAAACTACTGAAAGGATAATTAGTCTGTGCCTGAACAATTCATCTATTACTTACAACAGATAATCCAATAGGCAAAGTGCTGAAAAGATAATTCATCTACACCTCAATAATTTTTCTATTACTTACAATAGATATTCCAACAAACGAAGTGATGAAAAGATAATTTGTCTATGCTCCTATAGCACATCTGTTACTTACAATAGACAATCCAACAAACAAAGTGCTGGAAAGATGATTCATCTATGCCTCCATTATTAATCTATTATCTGCAAAGGACAAATCAACAGATAAAGTGTTAGAAAGACAATTCGTCTGCACTAACTGGATTCATCTACTACTTACCAAGGACAAACTGGAACACAAAGGGATTGTCTAATGTACAACTAGACAAATACCTTGTCTGTCATAAGTGAAGATGAGCAATGGACAAATTGAATCATTGGTCTTTATCTAGCATTAATGACGCTCATTTCATATTGATGAAAGAATTAGCCATTGCAGTAACTCTTCGACCAATACTTCTTAAGAATCAAGAAATCATATTCTCCAAGGTCAACATTGCAGACATTTGAGCAGATGAGGATTAAGCAAACATCAAAAAAATCAAATGTGTTAACTAGAACGGTCTTCTATCTTCAATGGAGTTTACCTACCACCAACAGCTGGCATTAAAAATGATTATAAATGCAGAGTCATTGGATCAAGAAAAGAAGAAGAAAAATTGAGGACAATATTCAATACGCTCTTGAGAGCATTTACTGAACCAAGACAAAACCTTCTGCGTCTTTTAAGAGTCGTAAGCCTTACATTCAAACCTTCCTCAGCTTTCTTTGAAGGCTCTCAACCACCTTTTGGGAAGATCATTTACTTTTGCATTTAATCTTCAGAAATCTTCCCCTATGCTTATTGAGAAGAATTTGTGCTTTAACTTTTAATATCATTATAATTCCCTTGAGATAGTGGTTGAGACTAGACTCAAGAAGAGCTGTGATTGTTTGAGTATAGATAAGAATTATTTATTTATGCCCCTTAGAGCTAGAATATAGAAGAGTACCAGGAGCATTATAGTTATGCCCCCTAGAGCTAGAATCTAGAAGAGTACAGGGTGCACTAATTGTATTTATATTATTGGAGATAGTCGAACACAAGACACTAAGAAGAGAGTGCTCTTAGAAGAGTGGAGTAGAGTATTTACTCAAACCACTATAAAAATCCCTATGTCTTATTTATTTGCGCATTGATTGAGTGATTAGAGTGATTGCTAGAAGAATATTTGATCCTAAAGGGGTTTAGTAAATTCTTAAGTACCCCATTCACCCCTCTCCTCTTGGGTATTTGCCTAAGCTTTAGGACCAACATTAAACCTATGCATACATTCATGAATCATATAAAATTTTCATTTAACAATTATAAGACATTAACATATTAACCAGAAACTCACTAAACTATTTCCACTTACCCACAACCTAGAATCTACTATGCCCTATGATGGCAATAACATAATTGAAATATGTTACATCCATTCATAATTATATACTAGCAGGCCAATCCTTTTATAACATTATGCATAACCAAAATAGATACATAACTCAATTATTAATACACTTTTGAATGAATACATATACATCATAAGAAAATTTAATTTCTAATTTCTACCAACATAATAAAATCATTGTCTTCAAGCTCCTTTACTTGACCTGTCAGCTAAAAAAATAACATAAGAAGGTGTGAGTCATAGCAACTCAGTAAGTAGGCATAATAGAAAATAGTAATTAAAATAGCTGCATGTTCACATTTATGTGTATCATAAGCCATGCAGGATCTCTATATCACAACAATGCCATTCTGGCATAGCACATAATACATCTCAAATAGTGCCATTCAGGCACCATACACATAATATCATATTCTCACTCATATATCAATTGGGCCTTTCAGACACTTCACTTCTAAGTCACTCTGGGTACATCATAACCTTGCCATTCAGGCACCATATGTTCACTTATACCATTACTCCATAACCCTCATATCTATGCCCATTCAGGCACTACATATCCATTAGTGCCTTATAGGCATTCACATACCCTATCATCTTTTACAAATATACTACCATGGAGTTCTTGCCATTTCATTAATACATACATCCTCACCTAAATAATTCTGGGATATTCTCTATCCCAATAGACTCACATAATAACAATGATATTTGAGACCTCACTACTTTCAACAATTTCCTCATTATATACACCTATTATAACTACCATTCATGGGATTTCTAGAATCTTCATCCATATATATATATATATATAGGCTCGTAAATAAGTGAATACAAATAATGGGATACTTAGTATTCCTTTTCAATAATATATTTGAAAGATAGTTGATGAGAATGCAAAATGTCATATTTTATTCTCCTAATACTTCATCTTTTGCACCTAATACTTCATCTTTTGC